>JALPQI010005407.1:0-52505 GCA_025490895.1 Thaumatotibia leucotreta
CAGTAAGTATGATATTATATTAAGTGTTATGAAAGGCTTAGAATTTTTAGAAGCATACTGTGGCATATGAATAGTATGATGTAGTTAATTAATTTACAATGCATACAAACAATTCTAGAAAATTAACGGTAATTTCAGCAGACGAAACGCGATCGGTCGATATGTTATCATTTTGATGAGTCATGCTATTGTTCACAACAAACATTTTATATTGCTGTCATCAAGTGACTCGTCACTTCGGTTATTAACCGGTTTTAGGTTCCGATAACCGGTATTTATCAAGCTCTAAACCCTTCGGTTAACCGGTTTGCACACCCTATATAGAATACAAGTAAAAATTTGGACCATCCTCAGAATTGAACTTATTTGATGCTTTTGATGCCCCTCTGAAACGTGGTTTGAGTCCGGGTAGCTCGTCCTCATCAGATGTAACATACATTGAAAGTCCTCTACAGTCACAAACTGAAAGTTCTCCACGTCCTCAAGCTGACAGCCCTTCAATTATTATTGACGTCTAAGAGTTTAATTTTATTGAAAATTCTCTAAGGGACAACATTTTGCCTCCACGTGACTTAAGTGTACTTACCATGACGGAAACGGTAAAGCCGGATACTCTTGTCGCAAATTCTTCTCTTGATACTAAAATAAAAATGAGACCAGCCCATGTCAGAGAAACGACACCACCTTCTGATATTTCTTCTGTTCATACTACTACATTCAAGTCACCTAAAGATTTTATGCCACCTTTAAAAGCTGGTCCACGTATTGGAACACGTAAAACAAGAAAGTTAGGTAGGAGTATGATTGCGACCGATACACCTGAAAAAAATGAAATTGCTGAGGACAAGAAGAAAGTTAAAGAAAGAAAATTAGCAGCCACAAAAACAAAGCGGCCAGTCTTAAGCGCCAAAAAACAAAGGAACAAACGTGTAAAGGCAAAAACGCCGATTAATTTATCTGATGCAGAAACAAGCGACGATGAAAATATGGAAAATTTATGCCAAAGTGAATCCACGTCTAGTGACAACGATGAAGATGACCGATCGAAAGAGAATTCATATGTACGAGTAGTTAATGAACCTTTCAAACCAATCGATCGAAAACCTAAAGAAGGAGACTACGTTTTGATTAACTTCAAAACAAAAAAAAATGGAAGTTTATTATATTGCTTTGATAATAGAAATAATAAGCACCAACAAATTTGGCGCATGTTTTATGAGACTCAAAAACAAAACTGACATGAAATTTTATATGCCTCTAGAACCGGATTTATCAGAAATAAAAATAACAGACATTAAAATGATATTACCCAACCCAAAAATAATTGGTACCAAAAGCCGAAACTCTTCTTATGCTTTTCCTATTCGTGTATCGCCGAAACTGAACTTGCGTTAATTATTTTTACGCACGGCTTTTGTGACATTTTTTTCATTTTATATGTTGATATTTTTAAGATTTCTGAATAATTGTTCATTAGCTGCCACCATACAAACATAGTTAAGCTTTCATTTCACATCATTATGCTAAAGTTACAAGAAAAGTATGATAATTAAAATTGTATACCTACCTATAGATATAGGGGTTATAAAACATAATACAAAGAAAAAGAGGGAGTTAGGTATAAACATGAAACGAAACTAATACGAGTATAATTTGTTAATGAAAAAAAAAAGAATGGTCAAGCATGCATGCATAGCTGTTATAAAATAACAGCCTAACTACGTCTTAAAAAGATGATGTTGATTGATGGCCTGATTACATACTATAGTCAGTAATAAGAATCTATGAAAGACTGATTAATAAGTAAAAGTAAAGTTAAATTATAACAAAGATGATTGTGATACTCGTAAAAATAAATGATTGTGATACTCATAACAATAATCATACATTTCTCTATAACGTAAAACTCATAGTAATGCGACTGATACATATAAGTATGCAGCAACATAGGAGTAAGATTAGTTAAACAAAGATTGTTAAAGGTAAAAGGTTACCTCTGTGTAACATTTTATAATTTTATAATAAGTTTGACCAAGTAAAGTCAAATAATAATCAAAATGATTGTGATACTCATAGTAATGAAACTGATACATATAAGTCTGCAGCAAAATAGGAGTAAGATTAGTTAAACAAAGATTGTTAAAGGTAAAAGGTTACCTCTGTGTAACATTTTATAATTTTATAATAAGTTTGACCAAGTAAAATCAAATAATAATCAAAATGATTGTGATACTCATAGTAATGAAACTGATACATATAAGTCTGTAGCAAAATAGGAGTAAGATTAGTTAAACAAAGATTGTTAAAGGTAAAAGGTTACCTCTGTGTAACATTTTATAATTTTATAATAAGTTTGACCAGGTAAAGTCAAATAATAATAAAAATGATTGTGATACTCATAGTAATGAGACTGATACATATAAGTATGCAGCAAAATAGGAGTAAGATTAGTTAAACAAAGATTGTTAAAGGTATAATACCTCTGTGTAACATTTTATAATTTTATAATAAATTTGACCAAGCTAAAGTCAAATAATAATGAAGATGATTATGATACTCATAGTAATGAGACTGATAATCGTAAGTAGAATTATAGAAGTAAAATTGTATTAGTTAGACGAATATTGTTAAAGGTTAAAGGATTCGACCTGCTTTTGTTTTGAAATTCTATTATATTTGGAATAGTTACATAAATATTTTTGTTTTTTTTTATGTGTAAATTTTATGCATATGAAAATAAAAATATAAGCATGTAATAAAAGTGGTAATAAAAGATAATTTGGATCGTTTAAAAAAAAAATTTTTTTCCTATATATTTTATGTAGGTACCTATGTGATTGTTTTTAGAAAAATATAACATTTTTTTGTTGCCGAAGGCGGTAATGCCATAAAGATTCGTTAATAAATGCATATTATCAAGCTTTTACTAAGAACAATCACATATAATATCCTATTTAGCCTACCTATTACTGTTTCAAAGTTAGCTACCCGTGTCATTTTTTGTTAACAATGAAACGGCTCACGGTGTTTCATTGAACAGCGTTTATTAGTACACATTGAAACAATTCTATTTTTTTGAAAACATTTTAGGAATATACACGCAATTTTCAAAAGTAGAGCCACTGTTTAACGTACCATAAAGAATGATGACTATTTGTCGATCTTATGGCAAAATGTAAGATTAGTAACTTTAAATTTGCCTGAGATAGAATGGTAATCCCCGAGAAACTACTCAAGTTAGAGCTCAAGTACGATTCTCAACGAATGTGTGGTGTGGTATTCTTGGTAACAGAATTATTGGGCCTTATTTTTATGGCGGCACATTGACTGGACAGAAATATTTTGAATTCATACAAAACGATTTGCAGCGTCTCCTGGAACAAGTTCCAGACGAAGAACGAAGGTTGATAATTTTCCAACAAGATGGAGCCCCACCACACAACGCACGTATTGTAATGGACTTTTTACAAGACCATTTCACTGGCTTAGTAGCCAATAATAGTGAGACTCCTTGGCCAGCAAGATCCCCGGATCTCAATCCGTGTGACTTTTTCTTATGGGGATTCATAAAGGATAATATCTACGCTGAAAGAGTGCACAGCCTAGAAGAGCTAAAAAATCGTATACGCCGTGCCATTGCTCTAATTACCCCGAAAATGTTAGCAAAAGTTTATTTAGAAACAATTAAGAGGGCCCGTGTATGTATGGCACAAGAAGGTCACATCGAGCACTTGTTGTAAATAAAATATTTTTTCATTAAATGTTAGATTATTTCATAAACGGTAGTATTATTATTTTATTACAATGTATTCGTACAAATAACAAATCTCTAACAGTTTTATCTCTTACGACACCCGACATTCTTTAAGGCTGTAAGTCATCATACTAAATGTATGGGAGCGTTTTAACTTAGTATTTTTAATATTACTTCATTTATTTAGAAAAAGTTATTAATGTAATTTTACCCGTTGGGTAACGTACTTTCAATATCAGTTAAAAGTTTTCTGATATCTCTCATATTTACAGAATTATGGCCTGTAAACACTTATCGATTACACCCTTTATAACTGCTAGATCGGTATTATACTCTAACTCTTCATCCAGTGGTCTATAAATGAAAAATGTTCAAGTTTTAAAGAATTCGTGTATAAGCTATGAATATTGCTCAGACAACTATTCATGATAGATTCGCCAGTTTACGTATAATACAAGATCATCAGCATATAATAAATGCTTGACAGAAGATGCGATTTGTTTCATGAAACAAACCAAACTCAAAACGAAGATAAGAGGAGACAATACAGAACCTTGAGGAGTACCCCTTGTAGAAATTCTAGATCCTATTAACGTAGATTAAACTTTTGGGTCCAGGAGTGAATACCTACCTCGCAAAATAGCTACATGGCAAAAAAAACTACAACACTAATTGTCTATATCGCCATAAAACCTACAGAGAAAGTTGTCTACCTCGCAAAATGTACACACAGCAGAAAGCCCACGTTGAAGAAAACCCACTACTCTTAAATGCCTCCTTAGTATTAAGACTATATTGGTAAATGACTCTGTCGCAAAATGACTACTTTTTGAATATATGGTCAACAAACATATTTAATCAAAAATGATAATTTATTTTATGCTTCTATTATATTTTTATTTATTTTGTAATGTAATTTCTGGCGGAGGCCTACAACCAAAAGTGGTTGCTAGTGGTGATTGTGATGTGTCAAAAAAAAGCTTAATATCGAAAAAAGTTTTCACATTGATTTTAACAGTACCTAATAATACTTTGAAGTAATCCTACATGCTTAATTTACTCAATACAAGTACTAGCCACTTGTAATGAAGTGTCATTAGTGTTATATAAATCGTCGAATTCATAATTCAAACCTGAAACAAATTACAGTCATAACATAATGTCATAAGACAGTTTTCTTCTCCGTTAGCAGTCATTGTGATAGAAAATGGCCCAGGATAAAAAAATAAGTTTTATTACAAATCAAAAAGGGAAACCAGCTCTTCTTTACAAAGGTCATCGCTATAATTATGGTAAGACAAATCCGAGCGGTACCAGTTTATGGAGATGTGAAAACAGAGACGAATGTTCGGCTTCAATCTCCCTAAATGAAAAGAGGGACGAGATTATCAGACAAAGTCACCACAGTTGTGCATCGCATCGCGAAGAAAATGAAAGAGCTTTGATGATGGATGCCTGTCGGCAAGAGGTATGTACGAATATGGAACCTGTCAAAAAAATTTTTGAGAAACACGTGCTAAAGCATCAAAGTAAACTACCGTATACTTTATTGATGCCATCTTATTCTGAAAAAAAGGATAGCCTATATAGAGCAAGAAAAACTTCTTTAGGTTTACGACGTACGGAATTCAATTACATTGAAGATGTAAAGATACCGAAATTACTAGCAACTGATTTTATGGTAGCTGATAGTGGTGAAGATGACAAAATTCTGGTGTTTTGTTCGAAAATTGCACGAAAAACTAAAATGTCCGCTGTAAACAGATGTTTCTTTGGTGATGGCACCTTTAAAAGGTGCCCTAAGCCATTCAAGCAATTTTTTTCTATACACGTGGATTTAAACAGCTGTGAAGAGTATACCAACGTAATACCAATCATTTATGCCTTACTACCGGACAAAACTGAACTAACTTACAAAAGGTTGTTTACTATCATTAGAGACATACTAAACTTCAACATAGAGAAATTTAAGTGCGATTTTGAACCAGCTCTGATGAATGCATTCAAATCAGTGTTTCCCCAGGCGGCTGTAACTGGTTGTTACTTTCATTTTAATCGGGCCATATGGAAAAAAGGAGACGAACTCGACGTTCCACACACGAAGACGATCAGGTTATCTTCAAATTTACCGCTCTTGCCGATGGGTTACACAGAAGAAGGTTGGAATTGTATAGTAGAACAAGCTCCCACAGATGATGCAACGAAAAAATTTATAAAATATTTTAAACGACAATGGCAAAAATCTTTTTCAGTGATATGTTGTGGGGAAGAAAGACACAGAACAAATAACACGTTGGAAAGCTGGCACAGGCGAATGTACACTCGTGTACCCCACAAGGCCACTTTAATTTTATTTTTATATATCCTTAGACAAGAAGCTAAGCTTAAGGATATACGTTTGAAGCAATTTTACTTCGAAAGGACACGCAGACTGCGACGTCATGTTCAGTTTGACAAGAGGTATAAACATGAGATTTTAAGTTTGCAGCAGGGGAACATTAGCGTGTTGCAGTTCCTGGAAAATGTTTCGCGACTGAAATTACAAATATTGCGTCTTAAGAAATAATGTTTTTAATACCTAATAGTTGTTCATTTCTTTATGTTTAAGACGAGTTGTCATGAATTTCTTTTTGAATTAAATATTATTTTTAAAGTAATGTTTTTGTTGACTATACATATAGTAGTATTTCAAGAAGTAGTCATTTTGCGACAGAGTCATTTACCAATATAGTCTTAATACTAAGGAGGCATTTAAGAGTAGTGGGTTTTCTTCAACGTGGGCTTTCTGCTGTGTGTACATTTTGCGAGGTAGACAACTTTCTCTGTAGGTTTTATGGCGATATAGACAATTAGCGTTGTAGTTTTTTTGCCATGTAGCTATTTTGCGAGGTAGGTATTCACTCCTGGACCCAAACTTTTAACGTAAGAAATCGGTTATTAAGAAAATTGTATAACCAATGCAAAATTCGACCCGGAAAATCCAATTTAGAAACTTTTGATAAAATGTAAGTAGTTTATATTATCAAATGCCCCTTTGATATCTAAAAAAACAGCTAAAGTATACTGGTTACTGCGAAAATTGTTCTCAATATCCCCGATATTGAGAACAGTTTTGAGAAGAATTTTATAAGCAAGCTTAACATGGTTTCAAAAACTTTAGCAAAACATGAAGTTAGGAAATAGGCCTATATGAATCAACATAATTTGGATACTTATAAGGCTTTAATATCGGGACTACGTGCTGCAATGTCCATGTTGAGGGAATACTATTTTGAAATAAATCATTAAATATTTTGCACAGAATATCCTTTGCATGTTGAGGTAGATTTTTAATCACTTTATAGGTAATTAAGTCTGGACCGGGCGAAGACTTTTTTTAGTTTACTAGTGCAGCTGCGGACTCGCTAAATGAAAATGGATTGATTAACCAGCGGGCCTCCGAAACGCCTAGATTTTTAAAGTGCTCATGCAAGTCATTAGTTGAAATATCAGAATTATGATTAGCAATTTTATCTAAGAACGATGTAGCATTTGTTTGGTCTTGAAAACAACTTGGAGATGAAGCAACAGAATTAAGTTTAGCATGTTTAAATTTACGTATATAATCCCAAATAATTTAACTCGATGTCATTCGATTAAAAGAAGAACAAAGATTAGACCAACTTTCTCTTTTGATTTCAAATAAAGTTTTTTTCTTCAAAGCATCAATTTTAGGCGCCAGGGAATTTCAAAAATATCTGAACAAGTCTGTAATGTCTAGACAATAGAGTCGTGTTCAGATATTTGTGACTACCTTGAATGCTCCGATATATCTGATGCCGACTGTACCCATCTATTTGTTAACACACCTTCTGAAGAAATAAAATGAATAAGTATTGTAAACAAGTTGTTTTATGTTTTATATAGATGGAAGATATATATAAATAAGGTGCATTGGAATAATTTCTAGAAGTCAAAACTTACCTAACTTCGAAAATTGCATTTAAAATTACTTCTATGTATCTCAAAAAGTTACTAAAGTTCTCATATTAACAGTTTATTGCTTAGAATGATTATGTTGAAGACTCATAGAAAAAGTATTGTATACAATCGAAACATAATTACGTTTTTTTTCAGTCTCGTACCTTAATAAGGCACGGTACTCGACTGAAAAACACTTCATTATGTTACGATTGCATAAAATACTATTTGGAATACTTCTATTGTTGTAGGTAGTCCTTGTTTACCTGTAGTGACCGGTCTAATGATGGGACATTCCAGTTGTGATATCTTGAATAAAACACTATGCAATTAATTAATGCTGTTTATATTCAATAAATGTTCGCAACACCAGATTACATGTAGACGGAAACGATAGCAGTGAAATAGAGAGAGAGCCACAGATAACACACAACAGAGTATATCAAAATTAAATAATGTTGGCATACACGATATACTACACTCTCCCCCGGCAATTACAAAATATTTTAGTATTGTTAAGATACATAAAGGTATGTAACGGTTAAACTTAAAATTAAAAAGTTTTACATCTATATGTCTAAATCCTACAACTTATTCTAATAAACTATGACTGCAATTTAACAGTTCATTAACATGCCTTTTCCATTTACACCCCTCCACATCTTTAATATATGTGGTGTCAGGAATTCATTCCTCCACTACAGGGTGTTTGTTATGTCGTTAGCCAAATTTGGATATGCCATTCGCGATCACCAGTACACAACATTTTTGAAAAAAAAGTGACACTATTTTTTAGTTTTTTTCCCGTTTTTTATCCGGCAAAAACATAATTTGTGGTCACTAGGCAAGTTTGTTTCAATCCGTGCGATTCGATGGCAGACAAAAGGGTAGCCAAGGTTTGAGTAGTCAAGTCTTAGCCAATCAGGAGTTCATCACAAGCACCGATCAGCCGACGTCACTCTCCCCACCATCGGCACTAAACAATGAATAAAATGTCCTAACTACATGAACACACGATTGTTATTTGATTAAAACTCAAGCGCATACCTACCTGTACCTGCTCGTCGTCATCAACAATTCAATTTGCTTAGAGAATGCATTAGAATCGATATCTGAGGTAAACCAGTACGCGTTTGTATAACGAAACATTTAAGTTACTCCGTTCTTGGGGTCAAATTATGCTGGCTCGGCTGATCGCAAGATGCCATGTGCCATTTGTACAGCACTCTGTAAACAAAGAAGGAGTGCGCTTGCATGAACGCGCTCGAGTCAAACTACCCTCAGATCGGCGCGCAACTCAAAATACCCTCATTATTAGTACTGTATGCGATAGACTGATAATGCTGTCTCGTAGGATTTACCTGCAAGTTAAGCTCCACCTCCAATCCCCACCACGCGTAGGAAACTTGTTACGTACGTTATAACGCATTGAATTAGTTACCTTATGCGTGTTAATTAAAGTTGCAAACTCAAACACCTTTTCCAATCTGATTTGGCAGTTATCAAATTATGTGGGGCAGTACGCAAAGTAAGTAAGTGATCATAGTGACCAAACATTCGTAAGATAATGGGATTTAAAAAAAAATCTATAACAAAAAGGATAATGAAAAATGGATTATTTTTGTTTTACCAAATATTTTTTTACGCCTTTACCCAACACATATTGCAATATGGCTAATGATATAAAAAACACCCTGTATAATACCTTGTATCCAAGGTTGTTTATTTTTCCTGTAGTCCCTAATCATTACCTACTATCCCACCAAAAATGTTATACTTCTACTCCCCGATGCCAGTTCCCTCTGCTTTTCAAACATCTGATCAACTTTTACTGTGACCGGTGGCGGTCTTAGCAGAGCAAACCGGAACCGCAGCTCTCTATTGTACATGAGTGCCGCTGGACTCACTCCTGTTGTGCTATGGGGCGTCACTCGATAGTCAAAAAGAAATAGATTTACACACTCGGTCTTAAGATCGAGTGGCCGAGTGGGTTCGATCCCCACCTCGGACGTTAGGTGATCTTGGTCGTTTTTCTTTGGTATATGACATCTAATATTTATAATTAATATCTTTTAATTTACGAAAATCTTGAAATTCAGACGATATAAAAGATATTGTAAAAGTCAAGAAATTTCAGCTTTTACGTTGTCTTGGAGAGCAAATGGAACCCGACGTATTGGTAGACTCCTAGGCTTGGCGTCTGTTTTCAATTTCAGGCTGGTTGTTTCACCTTTGAAATTTCCCCATCCTTCACTAAATACTTCTGCAAACTTTTCCTTTATTGCAGTTGTAGCTTCTGAAACATTATGAGATTTATTATCCACTGTATATATCTCATTGGTCACAATAAGCTTAAGCGGCCATAGGCCTAATGCTTTAAGCCAATCTCTACCTTATAATAATGGTGTGTTTTTCTCAGTTATGAACAGATTTAATTGTTTAGTTACATCATTTAATTTAACTGTCATGTTTTCTAATCTACCTATCGGTTTTGAGGCTTGATTGATCAAAGTTCCTGAACAAAACATTACATTTTCTAACATCAATGGAAGGAAATAACAGATTTTTTTGATCCAAAGGAATGGCAGTAACTTCTGACCCACTGTCAAGCTCAAATTCAACATTACATTACATTACATTATAATCAGTCAGGTAGTCGTACCCGCGCGTAGTAGACGCGCCCGTGTGCATTGCTTATTATCAGTGCAGTAAAACATGCTCGCATAACTTAGTGTATGGTACAAGTGCACAAGACACCGCGATGGCGGGCAGTGTTGTCATAAACGAGTTTCTCGCGTTCATTCAGAACAAGATAGAAAAATTGGATGAGTTGACTATTACACAGATTTGTGTATCTCATTTTTCTGACGAAGAAATAGAGGCAGGCAAGAACGAGCTTTTTAAGACATGTCCGGGACAGGACAGAAATATTCAAAGAAAAGGCGAAGATAAAAAGAAAAAAAACGTAAAAGATGTTCTTAAACTTTTTAATGCGACACATCCAGACCAGCAGCCTATTTTTGTGGCCAAGGACCTAAATCGTCTTCCGGCGGTAACACTAGAGCACATAGATGTGGCACGGCTTTTGAAAGACTTAGCATTTTTAAAAAATGAGTTGAAAGAGACAAGGGAACATGCTTTCCTAAAAACTGAACTGCAACAATGGCAGACTGACATTCGTAGTGACTTATGTGCCATCAAAAATGCCTTAAAGAAACAAGACGTATCCTTAGCAACCGATAAAAGATTACCTGACACCAGTATTACCCAAAACCGCCCATTAACGTCATCGCACCAAGCGCCTGTGTTTGTACCACACATAGAAGAAGAGGTGCATTTTGTGCAATCGTACCGTGATATTGACGAACGCAAGCCAGACCCGGAACCGCGACAAGCCAATCGCACCCGTATTCAAAGCGTCAGTACGGGTGATAACCGCTTGTCAGTTCAAAACTGCGATAAGACAGAAAAGTGTACAAACACAGTTAACAAAGACAAATCGGACTTTATTGTGGTCAATAACACAAAAAAAAGGCCAAAGAAAAATTTATGCGGCACGTCGCATAAATCGAGTAAGATACTTGTTGCTCAATCAAAAGCCGCGATCTATTTATCTCGTGCCAAAAAGTCCATTACCGAACAAGATATCCAGGCTCATATTCAGGATATGAATGAAACGTGCGTTAGCGTCGAGATGCTGAAACAATACAAGGAAGTGGACTTTGTATCATTTAAAATTGTTATTTCCGCCGACAAAATTTCCAAATTTTTGCAACAAGATTTCTGGCCTCAAGGCTTAAAATTCAGACGATATAGAGAACGAATTGTTCATACAGAACACAAAAAGAAAATAATTAATAAATAATATGGACGTACAACAAAAAACAATATCTTTCGTAACTTTTAACTGCAAGTCAATCAAGCGATCGGCTCAGCATGTACTGTACGCGCCCTTTGCGAAACGGCTGATCTTGTAGCATTGCAGGAAACCTGGCTATTGCAACATGATTTAAACTTCATTTATCAGATCGACGACGATTTCGGTTGCTATGCCAAGTCTTCGGTAGATACATCAGTCGGTGTTCTGCGTGGGAGACCATACGGAGGGCTCGCGATTTTGTGGAGGAAATCCGTTTTTAAAAACGTGTCTGTAGTGGACTGTGGCAGTGACAGAATCATAGCTGTGCGGGTTGTGTTAAACGACAATGCGTTTCTGGCATTTAGTGTGTACATGCCGTATGACAGTAACAAAAGTGACGACTTGCTGAACTTTGCTAACTGTTTAGGAATTATTAGCGCCGTTATTAACGACAGCGATGTAGAAAATGCATTCATTCTGGATGACTTCAATGCGCACCCGAACTCACGGTTTGGGGTCGAACTCGCAAACTTTTGTAAGGACGAGCAGTGGGAATGTGCTGATATGAAATTATTAAGCGGCCGCCCGGATACCTACACGTACATGTGTGAGGCAAGCGGCGCGCGGCGCTGGCTCGACCACTGCGTGGCTACCACCGCGGCCTATGACATTATCAAGTCAGTGCGTGTGGATAATAAAGTGTGTTGGTCGGACCATTATCCGCTATTTATTGAACTGGATACAACTGTGATAATTAAGAAGCACAATCAGTGCCACTACACCAACGTAAAAGGTGTTCTTTGGAACAATAGGAGTAATGAGCAGTCTTATAAATATGGGGAAATTTGTTACCATGCCTTTAAAAATATGGTTTCATCTAGTCATTGTATTGCCTGTGGAAATATCGAATTTAGTATGAATAATTGTGATAATTGTGATAATTATAAGGATATTTTAAATGGTATATATTTACCACAGAAGACATTGCCAGGGTGATAAGGTCAATGAAACGTGGTAAGTCTCCAGGACACGATGGGCTCAGCGTGGAACATATCTTGTACGCCAGCGACGAATTCATATTCATATTCAATCATTTATTTGCATAAATAAAAGCACAGAAGTCATGCATGCAAATACAATTTCTATCTGACTTAAAACTAAAACAATTGAATTTACAACAGATAATATCACCATATAAAAATAAAAATCATAACTAGGTATGTCAAAAATAAAATAAGATACATTAATAAAAATATGTCCGGTACATTGGTCTACTAAAACAATTTAATTTACTATAGCTAATATCACAATGTATACATACAAAAATCATAACTATAAAATATGTCAAATATTACATTTATTAAAATGTGTCAGGTACATTGGTCAAAATACTTATCATAATATTCATTAATGGAGTAAAAGGGACGACACATAAAATATTCTTTAACAGCTTTGTCAAAAGTTTTAATGTCATCTATATTTTTAATTTCGTCAGTCAATAAATTAAACACTTTTATGGCAGTATTAGTTAAGCTTTTGTCAAAATTTACATAATGTGCATCATTTAAAAGTAACCTATTTCTATTTCTTAAATTATAAACATTAATGGTTGCGCCTTGCTCTATGTATAAGTGTTTGTTTGTGAACACGTAAATACAAATTTTATACAGGTACATGGAAATCACAGTCATAATTCTATTCTTAGTAAATATACTGCGATGCGACTCAGGTATACTACGACATCCTTCCACTATTCTTATGGCTTTTTTCTGTTTAAGCAAAACTAGATTTATATTAGTTCCGTTACCCCAGACCTCAATACAATATCGAATTATACTTTCGAAATACGAAAAGTACATATTTAACAATACTTCTTTACTTAAAACGTTAGATAAAGCTCTCATTGCATAACACGCCCCCCCTAATTTTGTATTAATTTTTTCAATTTGTTCATGCCATCTCAAATATGGGTCAAGATCCACGCCTAAAAATTGTACACATTTCGTTTTACTGATCGGAACGTTACAGTCAAAATCAGGACTTGTCGTGCTCCTACGGAATGTCATATAAAAGCTTTTGCTACAGTTCATTTTTAATCTATTGGCTTCAAACCATAATATGAGTTGATTCCAGGTAGTTTGCATATCTGCATCTAGGTCTTTAGCGGATGGTGCATTTAAGATAACACTTGTATCGTCAGCGTAGAGGTATGGAGTACCATGGTTTAATATATCAGGCAGGTCATTTATGAATATTATAAATAGCAAGGGTCCTAACACTGATCCTTGTGGAACTCCGTATTTCACTTGTTTCTCCTCAGATTTTATTGAGTCTTCATTAGCCCTATTAGTCAGCTCTACATATTGACACCGGTTGGATAGGTAAGAACTGAGTAAGTTTAGAGCATTGCCACGCAACCCATAAAAGTCCAGTTTACTTAAAAGAATGTCGTGGTCAACGCAGTCAAAGGCTTTAGTGAGGTCACAGAAAATACCTCCACACGTAAGTCCTGCATTAAGGTACGTCAAAACTTCTGTTACCAATTTACTAACAGCTGCCAACGTGTTTCTATTTCTTCTAAAACCGTATTGATGCAACGTAAAAAGATTATGATTTTCAAAATGAGCTTGTATTCTTGTGGCTATACATTTTTCAAAAACTTTGGCTAGAATCGGCAATAGAGATATTGGTCTGAAATTATTCATATCAGTTTTGCTACCTTTTTTATGAATAACCACAACTTTGGCTTTTTTGAATAGATCAGGAAAGGTTCCACTTATCAGACAATCATTGAAGATGATGCATAGGGGTATACATAGCACATTAATGTTAATTTTAATTATGTTTGTGTCTAAGTTATCTGGGCCAGTCGAATATGTATTTTGAAGGTTTTTTACAATTCGGATAACTTCAGGCTCAATGATTGGTGTCAAAAATATAGATCTACTACAACTAGTCCGTCGTTTTTTAAGTATTGTCATAAAATTTGAGTCATTATTTTGAGTCGTGCTTTCCTCGACACTAACAAAGAAATTGTTGAATGTATTAGCAATCGTTTTGTCATCGTTTACCATGTCATTGTTAATTTTGAGCGAGATCTTTTCATTCCTTTTGCATTTACCTGTGTGTTCCCTTACTAATTTCCAAATCGCCTTTGATTTATTTTTTGCTTTAGATATCGTTTTTTTTGTATGGTTTTTCCTAGCAGTAATTAGTACTTTTTTGTATGTTCTTTTATAAGATTTTAAATAGGAACGAAAATCTGCATCTTTATTCTTTCGTGCTAATATAAGTAACTTCCTCTTATAACGACTAGATACTTTAATTCCCCGCGTCAGCCACGTTTTAGTTGTTTGTGAACAAACAATTGTTTTATAAGGAAAGTGTTTAGCAGCTAAGAGATTAAATATATTGTAAAATATGTCAAGCTTTTTATTGCAGTCCGTGTCAATAAACTGCAAGTCCCAATCAACATTGTTAAACTCATCTTGGAAAGCTTTAATTGATGCGGTATTGAAAATTCTTTGTTTGACAACTTTAACTTTACTAGGATCATAACGGGCTGGACAACTAAGCGTTAAATGTTGGACATCATGATCGGAAAAGGAGCACGGAATTACTTGTGCGTTCGAGTAATGTTCATAATTTAGGAGAATATTATCAACTGTAGAAGACGATGTCTCAGTGGTCCTGGTCGAATCTGTTATAGTAGGCTTAATATTATATTCCAATAGCAATTGCAGCAATGCTTTAGTTTTGTTGTCATTTAGATTACCAAAATTTATATTAAAATCACCGGCAATAACCGCATTTCTTAATTTTAAAGTATCTAGGTATTTTTCTAGGATTGACATGAACTCTTTTACATTTGAACTGGGACATCTATATAATACGGTTAGATGAATCTTATGGACAGGAGTGAGTTCAAAGACAATTGAGGAAAGTTCGAATACTTTTTCCCTCGAGAAAGGTTTAACATCAACTACTTTGTAGCGGTCAGCAATATCTGATCGGATGAAAATTATTGTACCTCCTCCTCTTGAACAATTTCGAGATGATTGAGTGGCAATTGTGTATCCAGGTAGGTGAATCGAAGAATGTTCATCGGGTTCTAACCAAGTTTCTGTCAGAAAAATAATATGGGGCTTATCTCTTAAGTCTAGTTCAATAAAAGATTCTAAGCTGAGCAATTTGTTACGTAGCCTATTAATATTCAGGTGCATAAGAAAAAGTTTACTCAGTTTACATTCATTATCTACATGCTTATTCAAACTTGCGCTATTCATAAAAAAGAAAGTCCATTGTAGAAACGTTCATTAATTTGTTTAAGAGCTGTATTAATTGACGTAACAAGTTTAAATTTGCCACTCATTTTAAGTTTATAGCCATCATTTTTATAATCAAGCAACGAAAGGTTGCGGTCAACATTCTGCACAAACGCAAAATCATATTTTAGCAGGCGATCATGCAAAAGTCTATTAACTTTACTAACAAAAAAGTTAAAATCGTAAGCATTGTCGTGGATGCTGCTTGGGATATGGCAGACAATAACATTGCAATGAGAAAGAGATTTTACAGTTTCTTCTATAATAGCAGCAGTTTGAAATGGTGAGTGTATGTTGTAGTCACTTCCTCCACACATGATAATAACACAATCTTTTCTTGTAAACCCTTTTACCTTTTCTTTCAAGCCTTGTAAAACTCGATCCGTGGTGCCTAAATTAATGATGTCGGCTGTGAAATTGTAATCATTTCTTCGTACTCTAGACAGTATTGATATTAATTCAGTTCCATGAAAATCAGATATCAATAAAATATTTGGTTTCTCTTGAATATTTGAAGGCAGACTATCAGTTATGGCCGGAGACTCGTGTTTAGTGTAGTCGATGCACGAATTGCACCGCGTTTTGACAGATTTTTTCAACGCATGCCTGGCTCACTGTTATCTCCCGCCTGACATGATGAAAACACTAATTGTGCCTATAGTAAAAAATAGGACTGGTGACCTTTCTAGTCTTAACAACTATAGGCCTATATCTCTGGCCACAATTATCGGCAAAGTACTCGAAAGGCTATTGCAACCCGAATTGACCAGGAATCTTAAAATAGATCACGCGCAGTTTGGTTTTCGTCCTGGACTCTCAACGGACTCAGCGATACTAGGGTTAAAGTACACAGTAAATCACTATGTCAAAAGAGAGACTTCGGTATACGCGTGCTTCTTAGATCTGAGCCGCGCCTTTGACTTAGTTAACTAGATTTACTGTGGAAAAAATTGACTAAATCTGGGACACCACCTGAGATAGTAAGACTGTTGAGATTCTGGTACGAAAACCAAACTAACAATGTTAAATGGGGTGACTCGCAGTCTAGCGATTACAGGCTAGACTGCGGAGTGCGCCAAGGCGGGTTAACATCTCCGGATCTTTTCAACTTGTACGTCAACGACCTTATCGAAGAGCTGAGAAGCTCCAATGTCGGTTGCCACATTGGTAACGTGTGTGTTAACAATCTGAGCTACGCAGACGATATGGTGCTTCTCAGCCCTTCGATAAGTGGTCTCGTAAAGCTTTTGAAAATCTGCGAGCGCTATGCAAGCGCGTTCGGATTGAAATATAATGTGCGTAAGACCGAAATGCTCGTGTTTAGGTCAGGAAGTGTTTGTTTGAGTGGCGAAGCTGTTCGGGTTGTAAAGAGCTTTAAGTATTTAGGTCATATTCTGAACGAATATCTTAAAGATGATGCCGATATGGATAGGGAGCGCAGGGCTCTCGCGGTAAGGTGCAACATGTTGTCCAGACGCTTTGCGCGCTGTTCGAGTCAAGTAAAGGTGACTTTATTCAAAGCTTTTTGCCAATGTTTTTACACATGTCAACTTTGGAATAGATACACCAGACACTCGTTTAGTGCGTTAAGAGTACAATACAACAATGCCTTTCGTATTGTGCTGAAATTACCACGTTTCTGCAGTGCGAAGGCAATGTTCGCCGAAGAGAGAGTTCCTGACTTCTTCGCCATCTTAAGAGCCAGGTCAGCTACCTTCCGCACAAGACTGTTGGCCTCCGACAACGAAATTCTAACACTAGTAGCTAAAGACTACAGTGACGAATTTAACAAACACTGGCAAACATTGCACAGGAACGGCCAGTTGTAGGTAGTTTATTGTGTATGTTTTATTTCATTGTTGTAGGTGTAAGTTTTGTATTTAATTTTAACTATGTTTACTTCTTATTTTCACACAATTTTAGTTTTATTTTATGGGATTCTTGCCTGCCAAATAAAGATTATTATTATTATTATCTCTTTATTTAACTTTTTTCTTAGTTTAGGGTTTTTATAAAATGAATACAAAATTAAAATACAATACAACATACAAAAAACAATACAAAATATAAACACTTTATAAAAAACCTAAACTAGGGTGCCGCCGGCAACGGGGCGGGCCCAAGCTGCCGGTGGTTAAGGTCGCAGAGAGAGGAACCGACGGACTATCCGCGCCGTGTCCAGGACTACCGCCTTCTGTATCCGACCCTTGATCCAGCCATCTAGCGAGAGACTCTTAAGGTGTTGGTCGAGACTCTTCGCTATTAAACCGTTCGCTGTAACGACTATCGGGACTATGATCGTCGAGTCAACATCCCACATGGCGGTTATCTCGTGGGCCAAGTCCAGGTACTTACTGGACTTGTCCTTTTCGGCCTTCACGAGATTCTCATCATGGGGGATGGTGACGTCGACGAGCACAGCCCGGCGCTGCGATCGATCTACCAGCACGATATCAGGCTTATTGGCAACAATAGTCCTGTCCGTGATGATAGGTCGATCCCAATAGAGCGTGGCACGACCATTTTCGAGAACTGGTGCAGTTGTGTACTTATAGTATGGCATTTCGACGTCCACACGGCCGTATTGAAGAGCAAGCTGCTGGTGTATAATACTGGCTACGAGGTTATGTCTGTGCAAGTACTCGGTGTTAGCAATCTGAGAACAACCGGAAATAATATGCCTGAGTGACTCACCGGGACGGCGGCATGCCCGACAAATGTCGACCGTACCGTCCTTCAGGATATATTTCCGGTAGTTATTCGTCATGATAACCTCGTCAGCAATTGCACAGGCAAAACCCTCGGTTTCTCCGAAGAGGTCCCCGAATCGTAGCCAGTTCACCGACGCGAGCAGATCTACGTCAGGTCCCGTGAGGGACTTGTAGAACCGCCCGTGTAGCTCCTTGCTCTTCCATACCGCCTTGCGGTCTTCGGTGCTTAGTACCACAGGTCTGCGCCAGTTCTCTTTTGCCAAGGAGAGCGGCGTGAAGTTCCGGTCTACTGCCACCACATCACTATGCATCCCGCACTCATTGTTAAGAAAATAGTTTCTAAGATTGTACACCTCGTGGTTGTGGAGGTTTTTGGCATTTAAGAAGCCGCGGCCCCCACACCTCCGCGGGATGTACAATCTCATAACTGATGAGCGCGGGTGTAGCATTCGATGTGTGGTAAGCAGTGTACGGACCCTTCGATCCAGGGCGTCCAGCTCAGTCTGAGTCCACCTTAGTATGCCAAAGGAGTATGTGAGTATGGGCATTTCCCAGGCGTTGAAGGCGCGCACTTTGTTGCCTCCTGACAAAAGACTGTTAAGTACTTTTGTGAGCCGGCTGAAAAAGCGCTCCTTCACCGCCTGTCTAATTCCCATATCTTCAATACCCAAAGACTGTGACATACCAAGGTATTTATAGGTTTCTGCTTCCGAGATAGATCTGAACGTCATTGTCTCAGAAAGCTGTAAATTTGTTGAATTTACTACTTTCCCCCGCTGCACATGCATAACCGCACACTTATCGACACCAAACTCCATATTGATGGCACTACTGAAAACTTCTGTGGTTCGCAGTAGCTCCAACAAGTCTTGGCTATTTGGTGCAAATAATTTGAGATCATCCATGTACAGAAGGTGAGAAATGACTTCACCCTCTCTCCGAAGCCGACAACCTAGTCCTGAATCCTTCAGCAGGGTGCTGAGGGGATTCAGAGCTAGGCAGAACCATAAGGGACTCAGACTGTCACCCTGGAATATGCCTCGCTCGATTCTTATGAAGTCCTGCAGGCCAGAGGGGTCATCCCCGCCTCCTGGTTGACGAAGGACTGTAGTCCACCGCCCCATACACGCGCCGAGAAAGGATCTTAAAGCTGCATCAACTTTATACAGCTCCAAGACCCTCTTCAACCATGAATGGGGCACCGAATCATAGGCCTTCTTGTAGTCAATCCAAGCGGCGGAGAGGGCCCCTTTGTTACGCCGGACTTGCTGGCAAATGGTCATGTCGATGAGGAGGAGCTCTTTAGTACCACGGGACCCAACCCTACATCCATTTTGAGCAGTGAACAATGTGCGTGTTAATTTTTGCTCTCAAAATGGATGTAAGGAGCTTGTAGAGTGTAGGCAAGCACGTGATGGGTCGGTAGTTTTTCGGTTCCGTGGTACTACCGGACTTGTAGAGCAGGAAGGTTACACCTGTTGTTAAGGAAGGAGGCAGGGAACCAAGCTCAATGGCTTGTTGGAATTGCGCTGCCAATCGCGAGTGGGAGCATCGAAACCATTTTAGCCAGAAGTTGTGCAATCCGTCCGGTCCAGGACTTTTCCAGTTCTGGGCAGGTCGGATGGCACAGCTTACGTCATCAGGGCTGATGACAACTGCCTCCATAGGTTCGATGCTCTCGCACTCACGTTCAACAACGTTCATCCAATCGCCCTCGATGTGTCCGACGGGCACCGACCAGATGCTACGCCAGAAATCAGTCATAGCAGTAGCATCCGGTAGATGCGCGTCGGACAAATGATGATCGGTTCCCTCCCACCTTCGGTATAACTTCCTTTGGTCACTTTGGAAGAGGCGGTTCTGTTGAAATCGATCCACACGCTCTCTGTAGCGGCGGATACGGCTTACCCATGCATAGACTTTCTGCTTCAGAAAGTCAATGCGCTCTGTGAGGTTGGCCATGTAGTCGCAGGGCATGATGCCCGTTCCCGCGAACGCCTGGTTCACAAAGCGCATTACTCGGGGGCGGTTATTGCCCCCCCTGAAGCAGATCAGCTTTGCAATGAGGGTCCTAAACGAGTCGATACGACGCTCGATCCGCACTTGCCATGCGGGGACACTCCCGACGGTCCTAGGTGCACGGTCAGCGTCCGGGAACTTGACTCGAGCAACACGGCACGCCGCGATGGCCCCGCAGTACATGATCGAGTGCGTATCGTCCAAATCTTTACTGGACCGTATGTACGTCTCCAGTAAAGCGTTTAGGGCTCCCATTAACGCTAGATTGCGTCTATTCATGGGCAAACGTGGTAACCGTGGCCTAGAATTGGGTGTGGAGCGATATTCCATAATCGCCTCTTCCAAAGTCCTCCTCAGATGCTCATCAGTTGCAGTACTTACACTGTTACTCGCAAAATACTCCTCATTGGCACTGGGATCAACCCGCGGCGCCCCCGGTGCCAGGTCAGGTGTCGGCACCGGATCCGGCGACGTGGCGGGCTGATCCCGCGCCGAGGTGGAAGCTGCGCGAGTCGAGAGTGCCTGCAGGCGAAGCCGATCAAGTGTCGAGTCATCCAAACGTTTAGAACGTAGAATGACCCGCACCTGATCCGCTAGTCGTTGCTCCGATACGGCGATGGCGGGTTCAAGAGCCTGAAACAGAGGCAGAATCCTAGAACGGTACGCGGTTAGTCGGGTTCCCCCCTCTGTAGCCTCGTAGTAGGCGCGCATGCAATTTTCATTCATCGTCTGAGTCCATCGCATGCGACGCACTACACCACCGGCAGCGGGAGCCGTGGGCGGGGCAGGATTTCCCGCGGGCCCCAAGCGTGCCGGCAGCGGTGGCCGCCCTCGTCGCGCAGGTGGTCGTGGCGGCGGCGGCGGCGGCGGCCCGCTCTCGTCGCTGGATCCGTCTGTGTCGGGCGCCGTAGCAAAGTCATCGCCCGACGACGATGTGGACGGTGAGCTGGCCGAGGCGGGCGGAGGTGGGGGTCGTGCGCTGGTGGTAGTCTCCGCTTTTGTACGACTTCTTGTCTGCATTAATTTACTTTTACGCGTCTAGCTTTGTTGAACATGACATGACAAATGACAAGATGGTCATCGCGAATTTGTGACTGTTTTTGTTGTTGCGTTCATGTAATTTGAACATCTTAGTCATTATTAGGGTCACTGAGATGGTTTCATCGCAATTTTGGTGTATAAACCGCGTATAAAATAAATATTTATCAAAATTATAATGCAGACACGTCTGTCACAGCGGTTTTTTTTTTTTTTTTTTTTTATTATTATTATTTATTATTATCTCTCTTTGATCACGGGCCTATAAATCCCGGTCTTTTGAAAGGCTTGCGCGGGGATACAGATCCAACACGTAGAGGCCCTTTGGAGAAATTTGCTGTGTTTTACACCTGCTGCAACCCATTCACGGGCACAAAAATAGATATCCGTGAACCGGTCCCAGCAGGCATATAGAGGCTATTGGAGATTATATGGAAAAGACTAGTGGGTTATGGTGATGAAGGTTGGATGGATAAGAGATGGAACTATAGAAAAGAGGTCCGGACACCTGCCATAACAATGATTTCTCTTTGCTATCGAGGCAGGCGGTGACTTGCCGCCGACTAGATGGGCCCCCGTAAATGCCGTCACAAGAGACAGCCAGGGGCAACTCCGGTGTAGGCGGCTCAGGAGTGTAGAGAGGTGTACACCGCTTTCTGCGCAGTGGCTTGACGGCCGCTGCACCAACTCGCGACTTACGCAAATTTACACTTCCACTCCTGGAGCCTATAGCTCTGACGACTCCTCTCTGGACGGCCAGTTAAGGCAAGCCAGAGCTGAGAGTCCTACGGGTCCCCTTGGGGTTCCACTCCGACCGACGAAGACACGCCGGAGGCGGGGACCCTGACCAACTCTCGGGAGCACTCGGGTCCGTGGGGTCGTTACTCCCCAACAGCTCGCCAAGCTGCCCTGCGGCCTTATTATTATTATTATTACAACCTTCAACATCACAGTCATAATTTGTGGAGGCACACTACTTACATTAACAGAGTACATTTGGTACTGGTCCGATGAATTTGCACTCTCTTAATGACTCCTCGGTAGTGCCCTCTTGTTCAACACAGTTAATTTTGGCCGTCTTTTTCTCGGGGCAAACCCTATAAAATATGCCCCTGATGCCTGCATTCAGAGCAGAATTTCAAACGCAGCAGACCCTCCTAACTGCATTGACCGCGTAACCAAGAACGCGACATTGTATCACAATGTCGTAACCTCATTTGACTAATCCTATCGCAAGTTCATGTTTGTAAAAATAATCACGTAAAGCTAATAAAATTCATATTTTACGATGACAAGGTATGGGCCATTTTTTTCAAAGTTGTACACCCCGTTTTTGTGTTGTCCCTTACTTTTGATATTATTTTTAGCATATTTAAAGAGCCCATTTTAATAAAGTTTATTTTTTTATTTAGCCGGAAATTTAGTTCCTAGTAACATAATGTATTCATTTAATTATAAATTATATTCATTTATTGAATAAAAAATATTTTATGACAAAAAATGGCCCATTTTTTGTTGTCCTAAGTCAAATATTGTTTTTCTTATGGATTTCATTCAAAAACGATTTGTGTTAAACATTCATGATGGCATTCATTTTGAAGTCTGATATATTAGCTTGTGTGTTATAATACAGCTTATATTAATTAATTAACTCACTATTATAAATTAAGTAACATTTGCAGAGACGGAATCTGGGCCTAGCGGAATTTTCCATTCCGATAATTCACTGTTTTCGTAAAAATAATGTTTCTACTATTTGGTAGCATTTTACTCAGACTGGCAACATTACTGTTAATCGTTATGCATTCGCCATTTTGCATTTGCCAGTTGCCGACAAACACGCGTTGAATGTGCACGTACGCAGTGGGAACATTTTGTCATTCCACCATCCGAAACCGAATTTGCTGGTAAGTACTTAATATATACCCATTTAACATTGTTTACTAAAACAAATCACTTATATTGAAATCAAAATGTCGTATGATAAGCTATATTTGTAATTCAAATATCAAACCTTATTACATATTATCACCAAGTGTTACAAATCGCGAAACATGTATGTGTAATGTGTATCAAACACAGTAACATGGGAATGCTATTTACAGCATTAACGAAAAATTGAGTTTGTGCCAGGAACAATAGTCACAAAACACACAAAGACTCGGCACATTCTTAATTAAATATACGTGTCCCTGGCACAATCAATTTTAGTATACTGCATATCTGTATGGGGGGTGCAGCTAAAAGTCGTTTCATAGATCTGGAAAGAGCACAACGTGCATTAATAAAGGTTATGTACTTAAAAAAAATTACATTTCCTACTGACCTATTATACCAAATTAGTGGACTTATATCGGTTAGGAAACTGTATATTCTACAAACCACATTAAAAAAAACATAAGACTCTACCGACCGTACAACCCAAACTATAAAAAGAAAAGACTGATATGCAACATAGAACCACATTTGCTAGATCACAGTATAACATAAAATCCGCACACCTTTATAATAAAATAAACAAATTAATAGATATTCACTCTAAACCTTATCATGAATGTAAACTAAAAAGTAAAACATATGATGAGGCGGAGAACATACTTCATTAAATCTAATACAAAGTATATATGTATAAACATACACAAACACATACACGCACACACCCATACACACACACACGCACACACACACACACACACACACACACACACACACACACACACTGACACAAATACACACGCACAGACAGCGAAGGTCTCCAAATTTGTAGTGTTAAAAAGTTTATTCTCTATTTTTTAATAATTAAATTTAAGTAAGAGCAGTCTCATAAAATGTATCGGAATACCTGCTTGTTTTGTTTAGTTTAACAGTTTGTATTAATGTAAAAATAATTTTAGTACTACGAATTAGAATATTAATTTAGAATATTAATTATAGGTATGTACCTCATGTTACCTAAGGAAGAGCGGTGTCTCCCAACACAGGCAAATTTTTGCTTACAGGGCGACTCCATCCCTTAGATTATAAATTACTTGTGTTTTATGAAATAAAGAATTTTGTATTTTGTATTTGTATTTGTATTTCCAAGAGATATAAAATCTCTCAATGATGTGATGTCTAAACTGGCTTGCGACGTAAAATCATTTGATTGCATGTACGGAAAATGTCAAACATGTAAAAACAAGGTCATAGTTCATAGAGTATGCTCTTGAAGAATACTGTCTTGAAAAAACAGTGCAATGGTGTCAATGGGAACGAGCAGACCACACTTATTCTAAAGCTGAAAATGGGAAATTGACCGATGTGCTCACAAAAAAGACAGTAAAAAAATATAAAAACAAGATCCAAAGAATTGGTTAACATTTTTGAGACGAACATAACATCTACCTTTCAAGTTCATTACTTCAATTGGCAACAACAACGCGCATATAGGGAAAAAAATAAAAATGATGAGGCTATGATTTTATGTGATTTCAGTGAAAACTACGAATGCAAATTAAGTAATTAATTTTTTTCCGATGGGCCCAGCTCCCAGCTCGCAATACAGAGAAATTTTTTTTTTTTATCTGCTCAACAAGTTCACAACGAAACTCGGCTTTGTTTTCAGTACATGGAATTTTTCAGAGAGTGGTCATGGAAAAGGCGTGGCTGACGGTATTGGCGGGACAGTTAAAAGAACATTGGGCAAGCAAGTATCTTTTGGGCAAGACATCACAAGCAGCAGAGGTGCGCATGAAAGAGTTGAACAATGTCTATGTGAACTGGGATTTAAAAAATGTAATTTAGAACCTTGTGTGTTTACAAAAATGAACAATGATGTCAAGATCATTATTGCATTGTATGTGGATGATTTCTTTGTCTATTCAAATAATAAAGTAGAGACTGACCGTTTGATATCTGTTCTAAGTTCTAAAAATATAAAGAATTTAGGACAGGTTCAACAATGCTTAGGCATGCGTGTTAAAATTGACAAAGCTGAAAATGTTATCACATTAGACCAAGAGGAATATGTAACTCAATTATTAGAAAAAATTGGTATGTCTAATTGTAAAGAGGCCAGTACTCCAATGGAATGCAAGTTAAATATAGAAAAATCTGAAACTTGTGATGAAGAGATTCCATATCAAAGTTTGATTGGAGGTTTGATGTATTTATCAGTGATGACTAGGCCTGATATATCATTCAGTGTAAGTTTTCTTAGTCAATTCAATAAATGTTACACAAAAACGCATTGGAATTATGCTAAAAGAATTCTTAGATATTTAAGTAAAACTAAAAACTTTTATTTAAAGTATGTAAAAGAAAACAATCAGCTTGAAGGATTTGTAGATGCCGATTGGGCTAGTAATGTTATAGACCGAAGGTCTTATTCAGGCTTTTGTTTTCAATTATCAGGATCAGCTGTTTCCTGGCTCAGTAAGAAGCAGAGAACAGTTGCTTTGTCCAGCATGGAATCGGAGCTGATGTCAATAGCTGAGGCTTGCAAAGAGGCTATGTATCTTAGAGCTTTACTATGTGAAATTATAGGTAATTGTTATACTATATTGTTGTTGAATGATAGTCAAAGTGCACAGAAGAAAAAGCAAACATATTGATATTAGGTATCATTTTGTAAAAGATGCAGTTAGTAATAAAATTATTGATTTAAAATATGTGCCAACTACTGATATGCCTGCTGACGTCTTAACTAAAGCTCTATGTCCAGTTAAACATTATAAATGTATTGAAGCCATGGGAGTAGGTAAAAGTCAATAGAAATAAATTGTTAAAATAAAAAATTGTTACTCCCGATAGTTTAAGTTTATTTGCTGTAGTTGGGGTGTTGTGATGATAGTATTTTAAGGCTAGTAACATCAAATAAACACCTGTTCATGTTGGTAGCTCTGTACACGGATTCCTTGTCTATATTTTGTATGACACTTCCGTTTAACGCTTTTGAAATAAAACAGTTGTTCGTTGGCTCTCCGCTATAAAACGTTGTTTCATTTATAATAATAATTAATAAACCAATTAACGCTACTGCGTCGATAGCAAGCGCCGCGGCCGAGGGCATGGTTTCAAATGAAAGTTTGTGCAAGTTTACTGCTACGTGTATGTCCTCTTTTCAACTCAATTTTACCTGACAGGCGTAACTGTACAGGCAAACCTGTCAGGTACACCCTTACGTGTATGGCCTGCTTAAGGTTTATCGTCATTTTGCCGGTTGTCACAGTACTGCTTGCAGTGCCGGTAATGAGGGAGTCTGAGAAATTCTCTAAGATTGACATCAGTGACTCTCGTGGCTGTCCCTGTAGAGGTGTGTTAATTTGAGTGTGCGCTTCCAAAGAGATAGCACCTACAAATTTACTTTTAGTATTTTCATTTGAACGTGTAATATACTGACGGTCCTTGGTACGGACAAAAGTGACCCAATCACGATTTAATATATCTGTTCCAATTATTACCGGAAAGCTTATAAATTCAGGTGCAACAACAACAAGGTCAGCCTCAATGGAGATTTCACTGATCTCAATAGTTAGAGTCACATAATATTCTGCAGATATATTTTGAGCTCCAAACCCTCTCAAGGGGCAAGCGATGGGTTTTAATTCATGGGGAATTTTTTTTAGGTGGCTGCTGGTATCAGTGAGACATTGAGTGCCCCCGTATCAATAAGTACCTCAATAGGAACGCCCTGGATTACAGCGGTTGTAATATCCTTACTATCTGTATTTTCTGATGGTCGCTCTGTGCTCAAAGGGGTTTGGGTAAAGTTGGCGTCGTTTTTAAATTTTGGCGGCCACTCATGAAAGTGGTAAATTTGAACAGAACAATTTAAAATAAACTTATTTTATTACGGAGTTCATATAGCTAAATTATATCGGAGCCGAGATATCATACTTTAAAGTTTTATAGTAAAGACTCACATTTATTTTTGAAATACATCGATCCGTGGCTTTTAAGAGGCAGAATACAATCGCGGCACTCCAACAGAAGACAGTATTTTGGTTATGTTGCTGTAGATGGTGGATTACATGGCCCAGAGGCAATATTAGGACATTATTGTTCATGTGTTGTTGGGAAGAGGACCTTAGGCTGTTGCTCACATGTAATGTCAGTTATATGGTTCTTGGAATGGGGTAGGTATCAAGAACACCTTGATCCCCCGGCACAGTTTTTAGGGTGTGGTTAAACTAAAAGAACATTCGCTGTTCTAACCTCCCACTCTACGAAATTCGATCGGTACACAAAACGTGATTGGTTGATTTCTTGGGGGCGCTAGAACAGCGAATGCTCTTTTGGATCCTACTTTACCAATTGGTTTAGACATTATTGCAAGCAGAGGTTTGTGATCAGTTTTAATTTAACTAGAACATGTGAACTATATACTTGTGGAACTTTTGAGTTGAGAAATAAATTGCAAGTAATTCTTTCTCTGTCTGGCTATAGTTTAGCTCGCACTCATTCATAGTCCTTGATACACATGCAACCAGATTTAACACATCATTATCCCCTTTTTGAAACAAACAGCCTCCTACGCCATTCTGAGAAGCATCACATTGTGATATTACTTGCTTCTGAGGATTGAATGGGCATAAAGCAGGAGCATGAGAAATTTTATCTTTAAGTTCCTTAAAGATCCGGGAATGCAGGGGCAACCACTGAAATTCATTGTCTTTCGGAACTAATTTACTCAAGGGTGCCATTAATTCAGCCATTTCTGGAACATAGCGTCTAAGTCTAACATAGTTGAAAGAGCCAATTATTTTTTGTAATTGGTCTCTATTTTGTGGTTCATTTAATTCAATAAGTGATTCGACTCTAGCTTTATCTACTCTCATGCCATGTCCATTAAATATTTGGCCAACATACTTAACCTCTGACTGTTTATATTATATTTATTAAATACTGCATTAATTTCTCGTGCTCTTGCTACAACTTTACTTACTGTTTGATCATGAACCTCTTCAGTCTCACCCATTATAAGTATGTCATCGAACCAAGTGATTACATTAGGGATGTCTCCAAAGTAGCCTTCAATTTGGTCCTGGAATAAATCAGGTGAGTTCGATAAACCATATGGAAGGACTAAGTACCTAAACACTCCAAAAGGTGTTGAAAAGCAACACTTCCATGATGATTCTTCTCTTAAAGGTATACAATGAAATGCTTCTGACAAATCAAACACTGAGAACATTGTTTTTCCTTGCAATTTGGAAGCTATTTCTTCCACTGTCAACAGGGTTTTAGGTTTCCTTACAATACTTTTATCGAGGTCTGATGGGTCTAAGCACAATCTAATTTTCTTGTTTTGTTTTTCTACTATCACAACCCTTTTGATACAAGCTTGGTTATCTATATCGTCCACTTTTGCTATGGCACCTCTGTCAACTAATCTACTTAACTCTGTTTTTAAAGGTTCATATAAGGCATACGGTATTCGAGGTGCAGGATGACAAATTTGTTCATGCCTCACAGTAGGTATTGTACATTTCTTTGGAAACTTACCATGTCCTTGGAAAATATCTTTATTCTTTTTTATGAAGTTCTCTTTCTGTACATCATCTTCAGACTTCACAGCATATACTCGTTTTACCAACTTCAGGCCTTCACAACCAGGTAATCCTAACAGCATTGATTTGCCTTCTAACACTCTAAAGCTTTCTAGACACTCTCGGTTCCCATACTTGCAGTGAAGAACAACCTTTCCCTCTACTTCCACCGATGCACCATTGAACGCTTCTAACATCTTTGTTGGTTTCAACTGGAAGTGAGAATAATATTTCTCATACACTTTCTTAGGCGTTACACTGACATCTGCTCCAGTATCAATCTTGCAAAGAATATCCTTGCCTTCTATGTTGATATAATCTGACCATTTTGTCCTTGTCTCACTAGAAATTCCTCCACAAAATTCTGCATCGCCAGAGTTATCCAAGTCTTGACGGGCCCGTTTCTTCTTTTTTGCCTTAATAGAAACTCCACCGCAAAATAATGTGTCATCTGAGTCGTCTGAATCTTGCTGTGCTTCATTAACATTCTTAACTCTACAGCTGACTGCTAAATGATTGAGTTTCCCTTCCCTTTGACCGTGCAGAGTTTGACATCTTCTACATTTGAATACCTTCTTTTGTGGTTGAACTCACTGACGAGGTTTAGGTTTCTTTACCATGTCTATTTCCATGTCTATTCATCTCCTGCACTTGCTTTTTGCTCATTTCTGACGTGCGACAATAGTTAGCCGCCTTTTCTAATGTTAGATTATCTAATTTTAATAAGGACTCTTGAACACTTTTGTCATAAACTCCTTGTACAATTTTGTCACGTAATAATTGATCCTCTAGTGACTCTTTGCTTTCTTTTATTTGATTATTGTTGCAGTCATAATCAGTTGTTTGCACTCGGTGAAAAAATTATCGAAACCTTCTCCGTCTTTTGTTTCCTCTCGTTGAACTTAAATCGCTCAAACACTTCATTAACACGAGGGCTGACATATTTGCTAATGGGGGCCATCACTGCGTCATATTTTATTGAGTCGCTTTCTGATAATTGCAACGACGTTGTGACGATTCTGGCCGCATCCAGGCCCAGCATGTTTCTTAAGAGAGATAATTTTACCTTATCCGAGAACTCATCTTGACCTGAACCCACTAAATAATCTTCGAAGCAGATTTTCCAAACCCGCCATTCTGACGCAGCATTTGCTGCTCGTAAATCGAAGTTCGGCGGCAGCTTTATAGAATGGTCCATCTTCAGGGTTACTGCTCTTAACAAGCTATTACTTATCTTGATCCTTTGGTAACGACTGCGCCATGTTTTATTTATTAAATAATAAAATAAGTATTTGCAAATAAGAACACTTTATTAAGTATCGATAACTTTAGCTTAGTCTGACAGTAGCTGTCACAGATAGCATAGATATATTAACACTACAGATTATACAACATATATTATCAGATATCACAATTTTACTCAATAATCAACATGAATTTAACATTTTACGAATTAAGCAACATTCTCGCTCGCGACGCTCCGTAAGTAATCTGACAGGTCTCGACCCGCCAGAACGACCGTAAACAATCTGAGCTGTCTATGCGCTTATGACGCCTCTTTATAGGCCGCAGTACACAATGGCCCATGCGCGCCCACTACAGGCCATCGCCATTATGTACAGGGGGTAATGGTATATGATGGCGGTCAATTGTCAATCGTGGCGCGCAATCGGGGAGTTGTCGGTTTTTTGGGCACACTTAAAAGGAATCGTGCGATTTCTGCTTCGGGTGTTCGAGTGGTGCATGCGTGCGGTATTCTTTTGTTTTTTCTTTCTTGTGCAAACTTGTTTTTTTGCATTGTAATACCTGTATTTGTGTGTCTTTTGCCCCCTTCTCCTAGGGTCCAAAACGGAGTCTCATCAACTAGATCCAGGGATACCGGGATTACTTGAAAATCCACCATCCCCTGCTTACCGTATGGAAATTGTAGCTTGCTTAGGACAAATTGTTAATACAAATGCTTGCACAGACTTGCTTTTAAAAAGTAACAAAACCTCAAAAAAAAAAGAGAAATTACATCTATTATTGCTGACGCCACTAGCATGAATCACCAGGATGATGTATCTAAGATTCCCCGTACAGATCAACATTTACCCGATCCTTCGAAACCGGCGCATGATTATTCTCATCTGTCTAATCCACCTAGCCAATCGCTTAATGTAGCCCCCCCTGTTAGTCAGTTTTCATTACGGTCACCAGGAACTCAAAACCCAATAGTTGCGAAAAATGACAATTTATCTTCTCAAGTACCCTCACAAGACATACCTCTCTGGATTCTGATGAAGGCCCTTTTATTGTTCATGTTGCCCATGAAATTACTGAGTCTGACTCCGGAGCTTACCTTCACCCAGTCAAATTTGGCCAGTTTCTGTTTATTAATGGAGTGACTAATATGAAGGAGGGTGGTTTGAAAAAAATAGGTCGAAATAGGCTCAGTATCCAATTTACGTCTGCTGCTGGTGCTAATAAATTTCTTTCCAGCACTCTGGCTACCGAAAATTGTAAGAAATGCATTCCCTCCTATCATATAACTAAGACTGGACTCGCTAGAAATATTCCAACAGATTTCTCTAATTAAGAACTTCCAGACTTCATTATGACTCCACATGGCTGTGGTAAGGTTGTTAAAGCAAGACGTCTAAATTTTAAGAAAAAGAACCAAAACGACAATACTACACAATGGGCCCCGCCAGAGACGGTGGTCTTGACGTTCGATGGCCAAATCCTTCCTAACAAGGTCTGCCTTTTTAATTGCGCGCTAGAAGTTGTCCCATACTACTATCCAACTGTCCAATGTTACAAATGCTGCCGATTTGGACACGTTCGGGCTCAATGTCGTTCACGCCCTCGTTGTTTTAAATGCGCTCAACCTCATGAGGGTACCGAATGTTCTGCCGCTCCTCCTACCTGCCTCAATTGTTCTGGCGAACACAATGCTACCGACAAAGTCTGCACAGAGTATGTGAGGCAGCAGAATATCAAGGTAATTATGGGAGATGAAAGCATCTCTTATCAGGAAGCTGAGAAAAAAATTCCAAAGGCTCGTAGACCTTACAGTGAAGCAGCTTCACAGTCATCTTCATACAAAAAAACTGTACTATTGAAAAAAATAATACTTGCTCCATCTAATCCACACGGATATGATCAGCAAGCTCATAGGGCCCTAGTTGCTAATTATAATGCTCCCCAACCTGCCAATGGTGTAATGTTTAAAAACCCTCCAACTCAAACAGCCCATAATCCCAATTCTCCAGCTGCGCCTTTAAACCCTCAAATGGTGAATTTTTTCCATCTCTTGCCTATGATTAACTCAGTTATCTCTTCTCTTGTTACAGTACTTCAGCAAAATGCTGTCAATCTACCGCCCAACGTTTCTAATGCCCTGTTAAATTTGTCTCCCTTCCTATCTGGCGGTCCTCCTCGAGGACCTTATGAATATGACTCTTAATATCGTTCAGTGGAACATTAGGAGTATCAGCCGTAATAAGGCTGATCTCCTGTATGTCATTCAGAAATATAATCCTATCTATTTAGCTATCTCTGAAACCTGGTTAAAATCTGATGCTTATTTCAATTGTCCTAATTATATATGTCTAAGACATGATAATCCAAAAGGGCATGATGGGTGTGCTGTTTTGATAAGGAAGGATATTGAATATTCATTAATATACACTTCTCAGCGTCCCTCATTTTATATTGTTGCCTGCAAAATTTTAGACTATACAGAAATCTCCGCGTATATCCCTCATCCATTTTGTTGAACCTAACCTTTTACGTACAAAACCTCGTTGGTATAGGCATAATAGAAACTTATGTTAAAAATGTATCTTTTGAAAACACAATGTCAATGTCACCAAATAAAAAACCTGAAATGAGAATTTTCACCGTTTTATTTAATTAATAATTTGTAAAATATCATCTTACCGCAGTTTATTCACATTTATTAGTATCATCAAGGACTTTTGGTCCGCTTTAGAGAATATCCCAGGTCCTTAGCTTATTTTAGGCGATTTTAATTGTCATAACACATTATGGGGTTCTCATCAAAATAATGCTACAGGTCGAAGATTGCTTGAGATAATTGATTCTCTTATCTCTGCGTGTTAAACGATGGTCGTCCAACCCGTCGCACAGTCCCAACGCAGAACCCCTCAGCGGTTGACATCTCCATCTGCTCCCCTTCTTTGTCTTCTCTTTTTTCTTGGCAAGTTTGCCTTATAGTTTTGGTAGCGACCACTTGCCTATCATTATTTCTTACTCTTCTGGCTTTAAGCCTCGGTCAGCTCCCTCTCCACTTCAAAAAATTAACGTAGCTAAGGCAGATTGGCCCCTATTCTCTCTTACCACAGAAAATAAAATTAAATCCTTGTCACCTATCTCACAGGCAAACTGATCGGATCGCTTTTTATTCGGAATTTCTGCACTTTCGTCCCACACACTCATTCCAAAACTCCGCCTCCTACAATTATACTGCTCCAGCAAGGCATACTGGCGCATTAAAGATAAGCCTAAATTAGTAAGCAGCCTAGAGAGATTAGCTGCCCTCAGACCCCCTATAATGAAATCCTCTTCCTTGCCTATTTACACTGTTTTTTTCGAGGCCCTTATTCACTCTCCTAATGTGGTAACTAATATTGGCATTGACAAAGGTTCCCTTTTGGCTAACTCAATTTTTTCTAAATTTGTTAGTAATAACCGAAGCATCTGTTTTCTCTGGCGAGAGTTGTATTATATGTTCCTGAATTACCAAAAAACCTTATGTCGGTTCATGAAATAACTGAAAAAGATGGAGAAGTTTTGTTCACTAAAACCAAAGTAATAATTTCCAAAAACAACAAAAAAGTGTTAATCGGTGAAAAAAAGGAAATGTACTCTGTAAAACTGCCAACTAAAAAAGAAGAGATATCTTTATTCACACCTTAAAACGACACGGCATTAAACTGGCATATAAAACTAGGTCATGCGGGAAAAGAAACAATGAAGAAAATGCTAGACAACTTATATAGCATCAATATAACTAAAAAAGATATAGATCAACTTGCTGATTGTGAAGTTTGCCTAGAAGCCAAACAAACCCGTTTACCATTTAATACCCAGAGAAAAAAAGCTGAAAGAAAATTGGAAATTATACACACAGACATATGTGGCCCTATAACACCTAACACCTGGGATGGAAATAAATATATACTTACTGTAATGGATGACTACAGCCATTTAGCCAGTTTAAGTTCTCCGATTCAAAAACACCTTTTCCAAAATAAATTATCTTTTCGTTTTGTTTAGCAATTTGAATGAGAATTAGTTTCTTTATTTTCTATTTCAGATAAAATATTTTTGTTTTAGTCATATGTGAAGTACATCCCGAGTCAACGATGAACTCTTTAGTTTCATATTTTTTTGTTTTATTTAATGTAGTTAAAAAACAACTTTCTCTTTTGTTTCGTTTTTCTTAAAGAAACAGTATTTTTCTTCATGATTTGTTTTTTTACAGATACTGCACTTCTTTTTGAAGAAGCAGTCTTTTTCCAAATGATTGGTTTTTATACAGATTTTACATGCCTTATTTCTGTTTTTATATGCTTTGAAAACCACTTTTTCAGATGATGTAGTGGATTCGAGCTCGCTTTTATTCAGTCTTTTTTTCTTCACTTAGTATTCTGGCTTGTAGATTGTCTAGGGTTTTGTCAGTAAAAGAAGTACTTTCCCATGCAGTTATTAAGTTGTTACGTGGCAGACATCTTTTAGAAAATTTTTGAGAGTACAGGATTCTTTCAAAGGATTCTTTCAAGTATGTTGCGTTCGGAAACTAGCTACAATTATCAAAATAAATTATTTAAGCAGTGTACAGACTTTCGTTTATCAGATTGAACATTCTTTCTAGGGTTCCTAAAAGATGATGTCCAAGAAAGGGCTTCATAATATGAGTACTAAGAGCAAAAGCGCCATCACCCAGAAAAACATAAAGCATATTAGTATTACTCCCGGGAAGTGGGCAACTAGGTGGTAAATTGAGGGTCCCATCACATATTTTTTTCCACAAATTGCTTTGATTTAAAACACCTCCATCACGAATTCTCCCTTGGCTTCCTATGTCAGCAAACAAAAAACAGTAATCACTATCTACTAGGGCTAATAAAACGATGCTGAAACTTCCTTTGTAATTAAAATATTCAGATCCGGTATGAGCTGGTGCTAATATCGACGGTAGAAAGGCTAATTGGCTTAAGCGACACTTTGGGCGATATTGAGTTATTTATATCATCGGAATCGGCAGATTTTTCTCCGTCGATTGAGCTCGGTTTCATAGCGATCAGACGATTTTGATGGCGGTTAACACTTCTGAAATTTGGCACAGCGTTAAAAAAATCAAGGCATGAAGCAACACAAAAAATTGCATTTTTGAATGAAACGTGACTTGATCCACAAACATGTTTGGTTGGTTCCCGCTTAACCGATTCATTGCGTGTTCCATTTTCAAAGACTTTTGTCTGTGGCGGCGAACAATTTTTTCATGACATCACAGGCGTGCCTTACGCCATAGAATATGATGACAAGCCTATCGTGTCATCCGCCATGTGTAAAAAATTATGAACATTTTTAGTTTTTTTCATTGATTTTGACTTCATTGAGTTCAGTTGAAATCAAACCAAGGAAGTGAACTGATCAAAACGTTGATTTTAAACTGTTAGTGGCTTCTAACCGATTATATACTACGCGTTTTACTTGAAATGGATGGTAAGTGAGTTTTAAACATCAGAGGTTACAAACATTTTCTACTAAGTATAATGTTTATAATGATGTATAGTGGGATAACGGAATGGGGATTTTTTTATAGTGCAACGCGATTTAAACCTATGCATTTAATATCTTCGTGATTTCTCCTTGAATTATTCATTCAAGTCTTATAGGTAACAAATCATTTGTCTTGAATTACAAAAAGTACCTAATATGTTCATTTTAATATTTATTTTATAAATAAAATAACCCTATTACAACTTTTAATTAATTTTGAAATTCATATCGACACTGGAAATTTCAAATCTCGTAAGGGACATTTTGTCGTAAGTACACTTTGAATTGCATAGAACTCAGAAAAAAATTCTCTATCGATCTGTATAATTAACTTTTTGATATCGCTTCAAATAAAGAAGTTATTAAGTGAATTAATTTTGTCGTAACTTCATATTGCTTTTAAAAAAATGTTGTATGGGTCAAATTTTTAATTTGAAGGGATAACGTGTCCATTTTCAACGTAGTATATCCTTCTTATTCATAAATTCCTATGTGGTTAGTTACTACAGCAAAAGAAGGTGCCTTTACGACATTCTATCTAATGAAATAAATACGAAACTTTGAATTCACAATGACGTAAGGGACAAATATTTTAGGCTTTTGTGCGTTACAACACAATTTCGAAGATAGTATGGCTCTATTCTCTTAATAAACTGAGTCGTATGTACATATAAATCAAAATAATTTTAAAGTTTGATGTCGTAACTCACCTTTAAATTTTATAAAGTATACGTTACTACATTAAATACGGTACATGAATGAGAGTTACGCCTCAAAAAAGATGATATTTAAAAATCATGAAAGTTTTTTGTGTACGTTATAACATTTTGTTTAGTTTCTTATAGCACTTGCAACAGTGCCGGTGCGACTTGACCCAGGGCGTCTCAGGAAGAGGGGTGAGGGCAGAGCAGTATTTTTACTACCACATAGATACTGCATCGACCAGCGACTCACGCACATTTCCACTTCCATCCCTGGAGCATATACATCTCTCTAACGATTCCTCTCTGGACGGCCAACGGCCAATCAAGGCAAGCCGAGTCCTACAGTTCTTCTTGGATTCTATTCCGACCGACGAAAACATGCCTCAGACGATGTCGCTATTGCCGAACAGCTCGCCAAAAGCTGCCCCAATCTTATTATTATTTCCCTGGAAATCATGGGCTTATTTATAATTAGCTGTCTTTTGCCAATTCGAGAAATTTACTCTGTAGTACACGTGAACCGTGAACCAGTCTCAGCAGGCTATTGAAAAGTGTAATGAGCTATGATCATTGCATGGGTCAGACGGTCAGAGATAGGGCTATAGTAGTAAGGTCCGGACATCTGCCATATTATCATCTTTATTATTGTTGTTTTGGTCTAAAAGTCATTACTGATTACTGTCGAGGTCAGAACATTCCAGATTCTGAAGGCTGCAATTTTGTGTACATCATAAGGTCTGCCTAGGTGAATACTTCTTTTATACATTTGTGGTCTGCAGAAACAGAGGAGGAGGACCTCCTCCTCATAGTAGATTAATTGATAGTTTAAATCAATATGTTGCAACGTTGCACAGTAGTTTGCTCTGATTTTTGGCAGAAGCTACATATTGCATCTTGTTTCTTACCCATGATTGTTATACATATGTTAATAGTTAGGATTCTCGATTCCTCACAGGCTTTGTTACTTTTGAGCTCAAGTAGCTCTTTATTGTTTTCTGTTATTGAACCCTTGGATAAGAGCTTACGAGTGAGAGTTACTTTGATGGACTTCAACTGTGCGATTGCTCTTATCTTATCTTATCATATTTATCTAGTTTGTTCAGCAGAGAATATGGCTCCGGTTTGGTGATTCCATAGAAAGGCTCTGGGCTGACAATGCGTGTGTTGCCGTTCTTTCCGGTATACTCATCTGCTGTTTCGTTTCCAACAATATTGGAATATCCTAATACCCATCTAAGTGTTACTTCATTAAAGTCAAGGGCGTTTAATTTATTCTTGCAGCACTGGACTTGAGGGATTCTAGTGAGAGCATCGCAGCTTGACTGTTTGAGTTGATGTAGATAATAGATAATATTGGTTTTTAGGTTTCTGGCCAAATTGATTTCCACACATAATGTAATATTTATGCGTGGAAATCATCATAATATTGACTTCTGTCTAGAAAATGAATTTTGCTCATGCCGACGCAAACCCTGACCTTAGGCCTCTCACCTACTTGTACCTGTGGTGCCATTTTCGACAATCATTCTGGTCATTGGTCCATTTGTATCTTGAGGGTATTTCGACTGTCTGATGAAGCTACATTCGATGTGCTTGTTTTATTCCCGAAAGCCCAGGCTTTCAAGTTGGTTTTTGCAGGGTGTTCAAACACTGAGAACACCCTGTCGTTGTGTGAAATTCATACTCAGTTATATTGAGGGTTGGAGTAGCTATTCTGTTAGAGAGCACTCTTCGGACCCATATAGTCGTGGTTTCATCCCTTTGATTTAATTTCATTAAGGATGGTTTCTGTGAGTTTATTATCGAAAGCACCTTCGACATCAAGGAATACACACCGACCTGTTTTCTTATTCTCTAGACTTTAACGCCGCTTTGATAACCTGTATCGTGTGCTTAGCTTATTTTTGTTTTATTTCTTTCTGTTATTTTCTTACTGGTGCAGTAAAGAATTACTCAAGTCATGCCAAGTGTTATAGTCAAGTGGGGTAGTTTTTGGTAAACATGTTGATTTAGACTTAGCGATCTTGCCACCAAGTAGTGAAAGAAATAAGAGATGTTAGACTAATAGGTTTGAAGGACTTAGAACGAGTATTATCTACACTCGTTTTCCCTGCTTTTTGGTATAAAGCGTACCTTGACACTAGTCAATTTTCTCAGTATAAACCCCAATGCAATGCTTGCCCGAAATATTTTACCAGGTGCGGAAGGAGGACGCCTTGATTTCGTTTTGATAATGTAGGAAATATTTCATAATTTCCAGTCGATTTGAATGGCTTGCACTAACTCAGCGCTCCTTGATCATTTTTTGGTCTACAAATGTAGGTTTTCAGCCCTCCGGTCGACATTGACTACTTCCTAATTTGTATCTTTCCAAATTTGTCCACTCTTCAACCTGTCTCTTTCTTAACATGTCCACTTCCAAACTTGACTATTTCCTAACCATTCCACTTCCAAACTTGACTATTTCCTAACCAGTCCACTTCCAAACTTAGCTATTTCCTAACTAGTCTCTTTCCTAATTTGACCACTTTATGATTAAATTTCCTAATTTGACTACTTCCAAAATTGTCTACTTTATAATTTACTTTTTTTATCAATATTAAACACGAATAAAATATAACAATGTTACGCCATGTGTACTGTAATAGTACATTGTGTATTAAGGGCGGTGAATAAGAAATTACGAATGAGTGTGAATTATACAATGATACATACAATGTTTTTTAGAGTATACATGGTGTTACTTTACCGCCCCGAGGCTATAATGAGTACTTTTCGTACCTGCGTCGAAAATTGAAAGGGCCATATGTACTGTAAAACGTCGTACGATACACGTGCGAAGAGTCGGTCGTCCGGTCGTGTTTCAATTTATCACGACTCATTTAAAATTTCCTATTTTTCACTCTTGTATCGTAATGTACTATTTCATCTCATTTGCGAGTAAATAATAGTAGATTGTATTACTAGGGAGCAAAATGGTATATTGTATCGAGGGTGAGTAATACAAGAAAAGGCATTTAGGGTTAAGATACACGAAGGATCGGACCCGACAAATTCGTGCCGTCTAATATCAGCTATAAGAACGCGTTTCAAATACCTATACTGGCTGTTTTTTTTCAACCGCTGGTAATGTTTATTCTGTGCGTTGCTACCAACATAAAACCTTAATAACAGGGAACAAAATAAAAAAAAAACATTTAGACAGGGAACGAAATGCGGATACGAAAGGAGCGGAAAAAAGGAGTCTATGTACAAGTTTCTAACGGGTCGGCAACGCGCGTGTGATACCTGTGGAGTTGCAAGCGTCCATAGGCTACGGTGACTGCTTTCTATCAGGCGAACCGAATGCTTATTTGCCACTGAAGTGTTATAAAAAAATCTAGTGTAACGAACTGAAAACGCCTGGAAAAGCTATTGGGTAATGAACTTAATGAAAGACCTCATGAAAGGAAACTTACCTCTGTCACTCAAACGTAGAGGCTCATGGATATGTGCATACTTCCAATCCTCACCTACGGTGCTCAGACATGGTCTTTGACGGAAGCTCAGAAGTTCAAACTCGGGGTTTGCCAGCGAGCTATGGAACGCAGCATATTAGGTAAAACTAAGGCATCGTATCCGGAACTGGGCGGGTCATGTCTGCCGTATGCCGGAAGATTTGCGGGCCAAAATAACCACAGAGTGGGTGCCCCACAACTCTAATCGGAGACCAGGCAGACCCCGTCGGCGATAGCGGGATAACTTAGACTCCTTTTTAACCCTTCGTCTGTGTTTGATAAAGATCGGTACAACAGATACTGAACTCAAAACAATTGATAATTTGAATTGAAAATCCATTGTACTGGTCCTTAGCAACCACAGACGAAGGGTTAAGAGATAAGCCGGATGTTGCACAGGACCGAGAAGAATGGAAATGGAGGAATGGAATAAAAATGTGTTCATGACCTAACAATAAATAAATGAAATGAAATGAAATGGAAGAAGAGGGGGAGGCCTTTGCCCAGCAGTGGGACACAATAGGCTAATATCATAATAATAACTTAATAAATCAAATGGCATGTACCTTATACTGACTATCAAAGAAAAGGACGCTGTAAGAGTGGACAAATTGGGAAGTTAGCGATTCTGGGAATGGACATGTTAGGAAAATACGAATAGGGAAATGACTGTTTAGGAAGTAGTCAATTTTGGAATGTATTAAGTGACAATTCAGAAAAAGGACGATGTTGGAGTGGACGAATTAGGAATTGGACAAGTTTGGAAAGATACAAATTAGGAAGTGGCCAATGTCGACCGGAGGGGTTTTCAGTCAGTGTTTCGTTCCCTAAGGATTCGATAGTTCCTTTGACCGCACGTCTGAATAGCACGAGTATCATCAAAAAGGGTCATAGATCTTCGCGGAAGCAGTTAGATTACTTATCCAGAATTTCTTTCTTAATATAGATGTTTTTGTTTCGGGCTCAGGTTGCTCTCGATGTATGTTTTCTTCTTTTCACAACACTAAGCTGACTAAAATATATACATACCTAACATGTTTGGTTTTATTTCCTATAAATTGTAACGGGTTATCTAAAATATAATAAATTACACGTGAAATCGATCTCCGTCTATGAAAATAATACAATTGTAAGTACACAACTTTATATTTCCTTGCATTTTTAAGCTACTTACTTCAATTAATCTGGAAACTAGAATGACTTTACAACAGAAAATAGTTGTAATGTAGCATGTTATTTGACAGTAACGACAAAGAGGTAGTGTTTTCGTTTTTGTCGTAACAGATTTTCATAAAAATACTAGACATTTTTGGGGGCGTAAGGGACATGTGTCTAGTAAATTTCTTGCGTGAGGGACACTATCTACGAAACTATTGAGTTTACATATGTATACCTAATTGTCTAATAAAGAGAAAGCTTTATCGTAGTTATGTATATAAGAACCATCTAATTCGGATGAATATGTAAAAAGTTACGATTTTTTTAAATTTTGGTTTTTGTTTTTTGGCTCTCCTGAAAAGTGGACCTTTGTCCCTTACGATATTTGAAATTTCCAGTGTCGATATATAACATTTACCTAGTGTTCTTAACGGTAGTCTAAGACCCAAATTTTGCCCTAATATGGAAAAAGTTACAGAAAAACGCTGCGCCATTGTTTGAACATAGTGATACGTTCCAGCTTCGTGTTTTGACACACGTGTTAAAATATACAAAGCGTTTTGTTGTAAACAAATATGAAAATATCTTGGAATCGTTTCATTAGAAACACGTACTAAAAATCACAATTCAAACTATTTACTTAAGTATACCGAAACTTACCCAACATTTGATATTTGTAAATTTTTTATACAGTCATGGCCAGATAATTAAGAACAAGATTATTTTTCCCATGCAACTGCATACAAAAACCACTTTCGATGTTTTATTAATATGTCAAAACGAAAACAAATGTAGATAGAGTTTTCGTCGTCCGCAGCCAGTATTTAGAAGTTATAATAAATATGAAGCTCTTTGTCCATTGAACACGAACATAAATAAACTTGAACTTTTTCTTTATAGTTTTATTTTAATAATTTCATTGCGTCTTCCATGTTCAAAAGCTTTTGACAGTAACAGCGTCACGCGACAGGTTTGCCTTACTGCATATAATAACGCACGCCTATCGTCATCCGCACTGAAACGCTGACGCGTAAAAATAGTGCTGCTTGAAAAGGTTGTTAACAACTGAATTTGAAAAAATAATAAAATATTTTGAATATTCCAGAAACGAAGGCTACTAGCTTGTTCTACATGGCAAACAATAATAATTTTGTTCGGGGTGAACCTTTCTGAAACTTAATTTGAAGAAGTTTTAGTCGATTTTAAAATGACACTCCTCTCGTGTCACACGCCATTCGTTAAAAACTTTGATGACACTCCTGGCGTGTCATCCGCACTGAAACGGTTAAGCGGTTTTTACTTCCCCAACTTTGCCATTCGTTTTGATTTGAACCTTTTTGCTTTACTCCATCGCACACGAGCATAGTCGTTTAAATCAATTGAACTTCAACAAAAAAGTGCCACCATAGGCGTTTGAAGCATTTAGCCTCCATTTAAAATAAAAGAAGCATGTCGCTTGAACCATTTAGCTCTTCCCAATTTTTTAGGGCATGGGTCGCTTCAACCAAATACGTAAAACCCTAAACCATAAAATGTATGTTACTTAAGCATTTTGAACCTCTTTTTATAGATGAGAATGTCGGTTGAAATAGAATATTTGTTTGACCTGTGTCATTTAAATCCTTATAATAAAATCATAATGCATCATGTCAGTGTAGCTTAAATCATCAAAAAATTCTATGAGAAACTTTTGACTCGGCGGTACAATCACACTCTTGCCGCCGTCGGTGCTTTTTGAGCCGCTCGCCTATAACTACCGCCGCCCCCCGCGCGGGCGCGTCAATCACTTGTAGTCTGTGCCGGTAGGCGCATGTGCCGTAGTGATTTGTGTGTGATACTGAAATCGTGTATTTCACATTATGAAATAATTTAATTATTTTCATTGTTATTTCTTGATTATTTAATAATAATTAAAGTTTAAGTCTAAATACTTACTTACGTATTTCTACCGCTTATATTGTAAAAAAAACTGACTACAGATATAATAAAAATTAAGATTAAAAAATGTAACGTAACTATCAAGCGTAATAAATTAATTAAAGATGTTAGGCAAAAAGAGCATTTTTTCCAATAAAAGCGACAGAAAGGTTATTGCGGATGAAACGCTGTAATCAATATCCGCAATTTTTCTAAGACTGATTCTGCCAAATAACTATCTAATTATGTTATTAGAAGCAAATATTTTTCTTTATATAGCAATAAAAATTGAGAAAAACGATTTTCATTCATTTTGTTTTCTTTAGACCTGCAGAGTAATTATACCTTTGTCTCTAAATATCCGAGCTTCAACCACCATGTTTAATCATATTAATAATAATAATAATAATAACAACAACAACAACAACCGCCCCCGAGTAATGCGCTTTGTGAACCAGGCGTTCGCGGGAACGGGTATTGCACCCCGCGACTACATGGCCAACCTCACAGAGCGCATCGACTTTCTGAAGCAGAAGGTTTATGCATGGGCAAACCGTATTCGCCGCTACAGAGAGCGTGTGAACCGATTCCAGCAGAATCGCCTTTTCCAGAGTGACCAAAGGAAGGTTTACCGAAAGTGGGAGGAAACCGACTACCGTGTGCCCGACGCGCGGTTGCCGGATGCTACTGCCATGAGTGATTTCTGGCGTAGTATCTGGTCAGCGCCCGTCGGACACACCGAGGGTGAATGGATGACCGTTGTCGAACGTGAATGCGAGACCATCGAACCTATGGGGGCAGTTACCATCAGCCCCGATGACGTAAGTTGTGCTATCCGCACGACTCAGAACTGGAAAAGTCCTGGGCCGGATGGATTGCACAACTTCTGGCTAAAATGGTTTCGATGCTCGCACTCACGATTGGCAACGCAATTCCAACAAGCCCTCGAGCTCGGTTCCCTGCCACCTTCCTTAACAACTGGTGTAACCTTCCTGCTCTACAAGTCCGGTAGTACCACGGAAGCGAAGAACTACCGACCCATCACGTGCTTGCCCACATTGTACAAGCTCCTTACATCCATTTTGAGAGTCAAAATTAACACGCACATTGTTTCGAACAATATTTTGGCTCCTGCTCAAAATGGATGTAGGGTTGGGTCCCGTGGTACTAAAGAGCTCCTCCTCATCGACATGGCCATTTGCCAGCAAGTCCGGCGTAACAAAGGGGCCCTCTCCGCCGCTTGGATTGACTATAAGAAGGCCTATGATTCGGTGCCTCATTCATGGTTGGAAAGGGTCTTGGAGCTGTATAAAGTTAATGCATCTTTAAGATCCTTTCTCGGCGCGTGTATGAGGCAGTGGACCACAGTCCTTCGTCAACCAGGAGGCGGGGATGGCCCCTCTGGCCCGCAGGACTTCATAAGGATCGAGCGAGGAATATTCCAGGGTGACAGTCTGAGTCCCTTGTGGTTCTGCCTAGCTCTGAATCCCCTCAGTACTCTGCTGAAGGATTCAGGACTAGGTTGCCGGCTTCGGAGAGAGGGTGAAGTCATTTCTCACCTTCTGTACATGGATGATCTCAAATTATTTGCGCCAAATAACCAAGACTTGTTGGAACTACTGCGAACCACAGAAGTTTTCAGTAGTGCCATCAAAATGGAGTTTGGTGTCGATAAGTGTGCGGTTATGCATGTGCAGCGGGGGAAAGCAGTAAATTCAACAAATTTACAGCTCTCTGAGACAATGTCATTCAGATCTATCTCGGAAGCAGAAACCTATAAATACCTTGGTATGTCACAGTCTTTGGGTATTGAAGATATGGGAATTAGACAGGCGGTGAAGGAGCGCTTTTTCAGCCGGCTCACAAAAGTACTTAACAGTCTTTTGTCAGGAGGCAACAAAGTGCGCGCCTTCAACGCCTGGGTAATGCCCATACTCATATACTCCTTTGGCGTACTAAGGTGGACTCAGACCGAGCTGGACGCCCTGGATCGAAGGGTCCGTACACTGCTCACCACACATCGAATGCTACACCCGCGCTCATCAGTTATGAGATTGTACATCCCGCGGAAATGTGGGGGTCGCGGCTTCTTAAATGCCAAAAGCCTCCACAACCGTGAGGTGTACAATCTTAGAAGCTATTTTCTTAACAATGAGTGCGGGATGCATCGAGATGTGGTGGCAGTAGATCGGAACCTCACGCCGCTCTCCTTGGCAAAAGAGAACTGGCGCAAACCTGTGGTACTAAGCACCGAGGATCGCAAGGCGGTATGGAAGAGCAAGGAGCTACACGGGCGGTTCTACAAAGCCCTCACGGGACCTGATGTAGATCTGCTCGCGTCGGTGAACTGGCTACGATTCGGGGACCTCTTCGGAGAAACTGAGGGTTTTGCCTGTGCAATTGCTGACGAGGTTATCATGACGAATAACTACCGGAAATATATCCTGAAGGACGGTACGGTCGACATTTGTCGGGCATGCCGCCGTCCCGGTGAGTCACTCAGGCATATTATTTCCGGTTGTTCTCAGATTGCTAACACCGAGTACTTGCACAGACACAACCTCGTAGCCAGGATTATACACCAGCAGCTTGCTCTTCAATACGGCCTTGTGGGCTTCGAAGTGCCGTACTATAAGTACACACCTGCGGCAGTTCTCGAGAATGGTCGTGCCACGCTCTATTGGGATCGATCTATCATCACGGACAGGACTATTGTAGCCAATAAGCCTGATATCGTGCTGCTAGATCGATCCCAACGCCGGGCAATGCTCATCGACATCACCATCCCCCATGACGAGAACCTCGTGAAGGCCGAGAAGGACAAAGCCAGTAAATACCTTGACTTGGCTCACGAGGTTACCGACATGTGGGAGGTTGATTCGGCGATCATTGTACCGATAGTTGTTTCTGCGAACGGTCTCATAGCGAAGAGTCTCGATCAACACCTCAAGAGGCTCTCGCTAGGTGGTTGGATCAAGGGTCAGATGCAGAAGGCGGTAATCCTGGACACGGCGCGCATAGTCCGGCGGTTCCTCTCCCTGTAGCCCTAACCACCGGCAGCTTGGGCCCGCTCCGCTGCCGGCGGCCCTCTAGGTTAGGTTTTTTATAATGTGTTTATATGTTTTGTATTGTTTTTGTATGTTGTATTGTATTTTACTTTTATAATCATATTATAAAATGCCTAACCCAGGAAGAAAGATGAATAAAGTGAATAATAATAATAATAATAATTTATAAAGTATTTATGTGTTTTGTATTGTTTTTGTATGTTGTATTATATTTTAATTTTATAAATATTGTTATAAAAAGCCTAGCCTAAGAGACATGACAAATAAAGAAGATAATAATAATAAAACTCTTTATTGTTGCACTACTTACAAACAAAAACAAAGCAACAGAAATACATTCATTTTACTTAAATAAGTAGGTAACAACAGGCGGACTTATCGCTAAAGAGCGATCTCTTCCAGACAACCTTTGGATAGTGAAATGGCGAAAAGAAACTTTAATGGATGGGCAGTGCAAACAAAAAAAAAAAAAAAAAGGAACAATGAAATATGTATAATTCGTAAATAAAATACATAGACTACATGAGACGCATATCGATAACAAACTACATAAACTAATATATAAACTATATACCAACTAAATAAGCAAGAACACAGTACGTTTTACCTTCATAACACAAAAGCAAAGAATTACTAGCAAAGACTACGACTAATTTACGATAAGGACAGATAATGTTCTTTCAGGCGCTTTTTAAATATCTCATATTCATATAATCATATTCATATAATTCCTGAGATTTAAGCAATCCGTTTTTCAATGAGTGTGTGTCATTAAGTCAATTAGAATCGCCACTTATTTCCATTAAAGAATCGCTTAAACTGTTTAGCCTTACCCCGTTGTATAGGAAAAATAGCGCTTAGCTCATTTAGCCTTCTTTTTAAAAAAGTGCACTTGTAACACTACAGTCATTTGACTTGCCTCCGGCGGCAGACGCTGTTGGTATTTGAACCAATTAGCCTTTCTCTCATTTTTAGCAGATTTGTCTTAAGCGACCTTTATTTCGAGACATAATAAACTAATCTTATCAAGGTAGGAACCAAAGTATGCGCCTTTATATCTTAAATATTTGATGGCAGTTGCGTTACAATATACCTGTTACTTTTTTTGTAGCGATTTTTTTCAAAAAAATAAAACTTTAAACGGCTCTCCTGTAAAGTTCATAAAATGTCGGTTAAGTCAATTAGCCTTTCTACCGTCGATATGGTAATATGCTTCCCATCTATAGCGCCAAGGCAATGGGGAAAACTGAATCCTTCCGTTTTGTTCAGCCATTCTTCAGGACTTGTGGGAATCTGAAAATATATATATTTTTTAGGTAGTCATCGGAGAGCAGGTAGCTCAAGAAACGGAAACTCCAAGTGATACTAGTAACACAGAAACAAAGGAGATGATAAATATACCTGTACAGAGGAGACGTACAGCTAAGCCACCTGAATTAGAAAAAGCAGATAGGGAGATGTCGAAGGCTTTTAATACTTACTTAAAACCAAGCTATTCAAAATAAAGACCAACAAAAAGAGGACGACTGCGACTTGTTTGGGAAGCTTGTTGCCAACAAGCTCCGAAAATATTCAGATAATGACAGACAAGAAATTATGTACGAAATTGATGGATTACTATTAAAACATTGTAGTCCTCAGTACATTTCTTCACCTTCTCAAATAATTATAAGTAGACGTCCGTCTTCTTCAACCATGTGTCCATCACCGTCATCACCTTGGATCAATCGCCCCTCATCATCAATGTCTTCAAATCATTCTTATATAATTACTTCTCCTATACGAAGCCCATCACCTGCGCAAACTCCATCCCCTGTCCCTACGATCCATATACCTGAGGGATCCGCGCAAATAATTTCTGACGAATTTGTTTCTCAGACACAGAGTCGGTCTCAAAATATTTTGGCTGATGCTTATGCAAGGGCTTTTAATAACGATTGTTAAAATAACCAATTAAAAACATTATTATTGATTATACATTTTCAAGTATAACATATGTTTTAATAACTCACCTTAATCATATCCTATAGCACTTTGTTTAGAGCGAAACATACTTCAGGAATAATTCTAGATATGAGTGTACTTGATATTTTAAAAAGGTAGTGCAGGCTCCTATAGCTGTCTCCAGTCGCAAGAAATCGCAATGTCAATGCCAATCTTATTTTTGCAATAATTGGCGATATTTTTTGCAATATATATTCGAAATCACTAGATGACATACGAACAAAGTTATCAAATTCTCCTGATGGTTCTGCAACAAGGTCGCTTAACATATTGTCCATGAATTGCCTGAAAACGGTAAAATAAATTTCAGCTTGTTACGTTTACATTCTAAACATTAATATCATAAGTACCACATTAAAAAGTCTACGTACCTTGTCCTGTTTCGATGAATGGTCAGCATCCCCCATCGTCTTTTTCGCCATTTCTTTTTAGTAACTTTGTGACGGTACACACTTCTGTAATACTTGTAAACAGTATACAAATAAATAGCCGCAGCCGTAATTACTTCGACGTCCATCGCAAATGGTCTGCCAGGCAGCAATGAGCCATGCCCCCAAGTGATCGTGGCTTAACAATTGAGCATTGCAAAGCGTGGCCCATCACAGGCCATTGTGTACTGGGGCCTTAAATAGATTTAAGTTGACGGACGACCCACACTGCACCTACGACAATCAGACTGTGGAGACTGTCATTCACATCATTCTGGACTGTCCAAGATTTGGCCTCCACAGAGTGCAAGGTGAGCCGTCCGATCACATTGGAGAACCTGGGCCGGCTGGTTGGGGAAAATAACGACCGGGGCCATTTCCTTAGGTACGCGGAACGCGTGGTGAGGTTGGCCTTCAAGCCGTCCAAGGCAAATGGTTCCACGGCTGCATAGTATAGTTATGTAGAACGACCACTAACGCTAGCTTACAGTTACAACAAATAGCTCTCAATAGCTTTACTACCTGAATTTGAACTGAACTGTATTGCATTTATATAAAATATAATGCATTTATACATTTACAGCCGTATTCATAAAAATTCCTTAATGGAGGTTTGATCTGTTCATTAACTAATACACTGATTAAGCCTAATGCACTGTTTATCTAAATGTTGATTCATAAACGCTCACTAAACCTATATTAACTAATAAGCCGTTAATTTACCGATTGGACTTGTTATGTTGCCGTCTTGACAAATATGGCTCAAAAATGTAAGCACATCACTACTTTTTTTTTTAATTTGACAGCTTATGATCGGATGGCGCCATAGTTATGTTAGTGGAAATTGCAAATTTTATATTACGACTTGCAATTTTATGATGTATTTCATTCTTAAAAGTGAATTCAAGGATACGAAATGAAAATTGGACCGTAGAAGATAAGATACGTAAAAAACATGTGATTTAATTATGCTCTGTACGACGGACTTATATTATAACAAGTTTATGAAATTATTACTTGTAACTTTTCAACGATTTTTATTACGCATGTTGCTACAAGAATTAGCAAAAGAAAGTGTTTTGGATGGAAAATAAAAACGCGGTAAGTCATTGTTTGTATTCATGTGTAGGTATGTGCATCGAGTTTTAAGGTTATTATTGTATATTGGTAGGCTATTATATTTGTTTTTCTGTGAGACACTTCCTTACTTTGCATACCTACATTTCATACATACATGCATACATCGGCTCCTCAAAGTCAAATTCAAGTATGTCCATTTTCGCAAATTTTACAGGAGAGCAAAAAAACGTAATTTGTCATTTTCATCGACAAATAAACTCAAAATTAATTCAAATTTATTGTCATGGCGTTTAACACTGTAATGTAAATTTTTTGATGATTTTTATTTTTATTGCTCAGTTTAATCACAAATAATAAGAAATGTTTTCTGCTTTGTCCCACACCCACTTTTTGGGAACAACCGTCAACGTAAAAACAAGCAAGTCTGACATGCTTGATTTTAGGTTTGTTGCATTGTACTAAAATGTAGGGGAAAATGAGGCAGTTACGTCTTTTTGCTTTTGTTATAAAACGTATTTTGTCGAATTCTCTAAAGTCAACTAGATCGAATATGTTCAAAATCATGTTGCGAGTAGATTGCATCATGTCCCATATTTCTGATATTTTTCATATTTTATAGACCTGCCGATAAAAAATTTAGGGGTGTAGACACATTTTTTTAGACTTTCTGGACTATTATTTCTGAAAGTATTCCATTAATCAAATTATTGGTAAAGAAACCATAAACTTATTTTAAAAACCTATCATATGATGTATTACAAATTAACATTTGGATAAAAAAAAATTTTGACATTAAGATACATGTATGGGATGCCCCCCCTTAAAATGTTATTTTGCAATTTATATTCAAAACTCAGTAGCAACACACAATATATACCTTGAGCTGAAATTTCATAAACGTACGCTAACAGTTACAACAGAAACCGCTGTTACACACAGACGGACACACAGGCAGGACGCAAATGACTTCCGCTTTTACTTAAAAATCTTAAAATATACGTATAAACGTCTGCTTAGTTATAAAGCCAAACGCTGAAATCAGCATCTCCAGAGACAATTTGATTTCAAGTACTTATCTCATTTAGAGATACTGCTTTCCAGCTTAGATCTGGACCAAATGCTTGGTTTTAGCGTAGATGTTCAGGGAAATTCGACAAAGCTGAACATCTTTCTTGTCTATAACTTCAAAAATAAGGGGTTTAGAAGTAAATTTTTGATGCAGAAATTGCGTTTTCGGTTCCTTTTACAAAATATGCAAAAAACAAAACTGAAAAAATTGACATACTGACTTCAACTTTGGGCAGCCGACATGTTCATTATTCTGCTAAATCAAAAGTAAGGACTGTAGGTTTAATGTTCTAATCAAGTATATGGAAAGCTTAAGTTCAAAGATAATGAAATAAATATTTGGCAACTATATGAAAAAGTGGTAGATGGTTTCAACATAATATCCAAAATATAGCACCTATAATAGTTATATTTATACTTAATTTGATGTTTCATGGGTGTAAGGGAAGATAGTTAACCCTTTAACAGGCAAGACTCAAAACAATCCTGGATTCAAGCCTCTATCCATCCCGTTAGTACAAAAATTATGCTTAAGAAAAAATACAACAAAAAGACTGTCACAGTGGTGGTTGTGTTTGAGACCTGTGCCCTATCAAGGGTTAAGACAGGATTGCATTTATGCAACATAACAAAAGTATTTAAAATAAATATTTCATAGGTAATAATAATTATGGTGCAGCTTATAATCCTTGAAATGTAGCTAATAGATGAAAAGCTACATGGAATGTTATCATATCATACATAAGGCATCAACTAACTTAGGGAAAAAAAAGTAGTTTAAAGAATCATTTGATCATTTACATGTATGTAATTTTTCAGATTGAAATAGGAACTTCAGCGGCAAACAAGTCAGAATTTAGACCAAGAAGCCCCAGCCCGTGGAGTAACATGAGGGATAGCCTCCGGCCGTCCAACTGGCAGAAGCACTGGTGTCGAAAGAGTAAGTATCAATTTCTAACCAGCTGTCATGGTCTTTGGGAATAAGTACAAGAAGTTGAAAGGGAATTTTTGTTTATTACTTTTGTAATCACATTGCATGACGAATTTATACGAAATTAAATTTTGGTTAATTTATTAGGTACATTTTTTTAAATTTAATTTCCTGAACATTGATTTGGCTGTATTATTTTTGCTCATTGTACAATGGATGTATATTGTGCATTAATTTAATTAAACAGCTAGGCATATGAATTCAAAATAAGGTTTATTAGTTTTGCCTTAACAGGCACAAGTTAACAATATCAAAATGCAACTATATACTCTAATCAGTTGTTATTAATTTCAGAATTTGAAGCCAGAATGTGCACAGCTGACAGCTGATATAACTGCTGTAGAGATTCCATACAGCTGCATAAAATCCTGATCAAAAATGCAGGGAGCATGAGAATGTCATGGACAGAATCAATTATTCTACGAATATTATTGCCATAGTTATATTCATTCACTGGATGTTAAATTTTTGACTTTCATATTATATTATTTTTTATTACATGCAAGTTATTTGATTGATTTCCTTCTTTTCTACCAAAGCATATGAGCATACTGTACTGACTGTTTATTGTGTTCTCTGGTTAGTTAAATGCTCCAATATAGA
>JALPQI010005408.1:0-65135 GCA_025490895.1 Thaumatotibia leucotreta
TCGTAGAGTGGGGGGTTAGAATAACGAATGTTCGTTTGGTCTGAATGCACTTTTAGAAGTTTAGAGTTTTAATGACTCGAGTTAGTATTCCGCTTACCGACCGTGATGCATACAATGTTTATCATCACACTTGCAAGCAAAAAATTAGTTTGAAAACAAAATATTATTAAATTACGTACTAACATTTCTACTACTGCCTAGGGAATTTTACTTTTCTATTACTCCCGCTACGCTTGCAAGCAATGGCGCGCTTAGACAGCAAGTGTGATGAAAAATATTAAAATGTTTACCGGGTTCTATAGATTTTGTTGGACTAGGGTAGCAATGTACACTCGCGGGGTTCTCGGAGGTGTGCAGCAGCGTTCCCGAAACCCCGCGTACAGAGCGAGCGGCGGAACACCCCAGGGGTTTAGTCCGTGCGAGTCGGACATAACCACCCGGCTGCTCCCGGGCCGGGTGGTATCCATAACGGATTCCCCTGGGTTAACAAAAAAAAAAAAAAAAAGGGTAGCAATGTACAAGTTGCAGAAAATTCTCAAAATTGCGGGAATATACTCGGATATATCCGAGAATGTTCATGTGAATTTAAGAGTAAGTTCTCATTGAGAATGTTTCCTTGAGAACTTTTAAAAAAGTGTTATGAATAGTATTGTATTTCACAATTGAGTAAACAAGGCATAAAATATACTTTAAAAAGCATGTATATACAATGGTCTTGGCATGATTATGGTCACGTGACTTATCGCTTATCGTATCATCATCATCATCATCATCAGCCTATGATAGTCCACTGCTGGACGTAGGCCTCTCCTATTAACTATGCGTATAGACGCATTAGGAGGTAAATGCCCATAATCGCCACGCTGGGCAAGCGGATTGGCGATCGCAGTAATCACCAGAAATCATAAGGGATTGAAGTGTCACTTACCATTATTTAATAAAAGATTGCTTATCGTATACGATTGCGGAATTGCTTGGCTAGACCTGCAGGCCCTCACTTGATTGACAAATGTTTTATTCTAGAACGGTGATTTACAGGTAGAATACCTAGAATCTTTCTTGTTAACAATATCCTTCCCCTGTTGAAGAGCTCAGTATGTAGCGAGCCACATAACAACCACTCCGAGGCCGTAAGCAAGGAGCGGCGGCAGTCGCAGTAATTAAAGCCGGATGACCAAAAGCAAGGAACACAGCTTAGTACAGTTACACCACTAACCACTACAGGGTTGGGCGGATTAAGTGTCCTAGTTAAAAAGTGGTATAAAAGTTTAAAAACAAAACAATATTACTAATCTAGGTGTTATTTATATCAGAAATATTCTATATTTTACCGCAGCAATTGATAAATTTGATAAACTCCCCTTTAACATGTATTATTTTAAGCATTATGTCGTATAAGGAATTTCATCCGGCACGCACTACCTTATCTACCATGTGATGTCATATTAGGTTATCTAACCCTAGTACAAACTTGAATCTTAGCCTAAACCCGTCTCAATAAAACTCTGCATTGATTTGTATATAGAAATGCTTATAGTATTTCAGTTATCTAAAGATTTAACGTACTTTGCTAGGTAAATATCTGCCTCATAATTTTGGCTATAACTTGGTATTTCTTCTTATCATATTGTACCCTGATTGATTAACTTTTTGGAATAAATTTATAACTAAAATACCTTCCTTTCTAGTTTTTAATAAAACACTATACCCATAATCAATCTGGCATTTACCAAACTCTTGCAATGAAAATGCATTTTCTTTGAAAAATGACCTTCGTGCCGCCTATTCGACTTTTTGTATTTAACTCTTATATTTTTTAAACCCCAAAATTCATTTATTCAACATACATCAAAATAATACAGTCTTTCAAAATCCACAACACAGGTTTCGTCAGGGGGAAACAGATACAGCTTAGCTACCGGCCTCGTCACATTCCTAGAAACGATCAGGGATCGGAACCGTTCTCGATTAACCATTTGATATTGTTCTTTAACCGTTATTAATTCCGTTCGTATTAGTAACGGTTAACTACGATAAAGGTTTTGTAGATGAACACAATATTTCTGGTTCACAATATTCAAGATGAACGGAAAAATTCCGTTCTTTGACATAACGGTTTTGACAAGAACATTATATGATTTATATGAAAGAACAAAACTTTTCTGGTTACCGTTACTAGAGATGAACGAAAAATAAAGTTCCGTGAACCATAATTAAACTGTTCGCGATGACGTAAACATGCCGCCACTCGCTCTCTCTTTTCCACGCGAATATAGTTCGTATTTTTATTTCATTTGACTAGCCATTTAGGTTTGACGTGTGGTATTGGCCGCATGATGAAAAAGGTTTAAATTGAATTAAATGAAAGGATGCAATATGTCCTAGCAATTCTGGCGCCTCCTAGCGCCGTCGACGGGAATTTGCCTGGAAATTGGTTACCTGACAACGTGTTGTTGACTGGGCTGTCAATGTTTTTTCCGACATAATGTTCTTATTGAATTATCAATTTATCATTAAAATTAAGTTTTGAGTATCAAGCTAAGCTGAAGTCGAATGATCTAACATAGATATGTTTATAATGGTAAGTTTGTGAACTTTCTAATTAGTAGATATTTCTTTCTATGTTAATTTTAGAGTTTAATGAGAAGGAGGTAAGACGGAGGAGTAAGACGCCCGATGTTGGTCTACTACCGGCACCTGTCTTGTAATATCGGCTCAGCTCCTTGGTAAATAAATATATATACTTACTATAACCTGCACTTATTGCATTCATACTCCTAATACCTACGCAGTTATGGGTGCATACCACTCGTCTTGAATAGTCAACATAGTGATAGGTACGATACGTGAATTGCTCAAGAAGACAGTTGCAGTTCCTATTATTTCCCTTAATGGAACCCCGATGCTTGGAGTCGCGTTCTGTTGGCGTCAGGTGAGCTTAGCACAACTAGCAATATGGCGTTGCTGGCTACATTCCGCCGGACGCAAAATGACTTTGTCCCACAATTACGTATGTTGTTTTGTTATGAATTCATTATATCGTAACTGTGGAATGTCTTCTCAAAAGGGCTTATTTCCACTTTGTCAATACAGATAATTTCTCTTATGGAAATATAGAAAAAATAATCCTTATTGCCAGAGTAGAAACAAGCCCTTTTGAAAAGACACAAAGCTGAGTTTACACTTGCAAGTTATTGCCGCAAGTTTTGAGACGAAAATCATTATCATCATCAGCCTATGATAGTCCACTGCTGGACGTAGGCCTCTCCTATTTACTATGCGTATAGGCGCATTAGGAAGTAAATACCCATAATCGCCACGCTGGGCAAGCGGATTGGCGATCGCAGTAGTATGTCCACTATGATGACTCTGCTGCCCATCATCAATCTTTACCTCAAAACTTGCAGGGTCGCGTTTTATAAAGTTACAATTTACAATTTGCCGTTTGTCTCTCTTTCTAGCCAATATATCGTCGGGTGAGAATGCAATTGTGCCATATCCATTTTTAAGCAAAATCGGTTTTTAATGGTTCTTAATAGAATATTTTTTTTGTAGTTTATAACAGTAATCGATTTTAAAAAAATCTTATTTTAAACTTAAAAAAAACATATATTTTTGTGCCATATCCTCAAACCGCAATACATAGTGATCTCAATATTGTGCCATGTCCGGACATGACACAAATTTACGGTTAACAGCTATTTATCAGTGTGCCAAACGACTAACCGATCAACATTTTTGTGACATAATCTATTAATCGATTTGATTGTATCGATTCGATACTTTTTTTACCTACCCTCTATTTTGATAAATGACAATAAAGAAGGTAGGTTTGATTTATAATGATTTGTGTCATTCATACTTCAAGCTTTTATCTTAATAAGTTGGTGGTATAAATACCTACATAAATGTATAATTACGAGTACCTAACCATAAATTGTAAGAAATGACATATACTACAGAAAATGTGACAGAACTCCCAATGACCAGGACTGGAATCGAACCAGCGACCTCGTGCTTTCCTGCCATGCCATGCTATTTAAGTCCTGGCAACAGGAGGCCTCGGTCACTGTTCCTGAAGTACATATTATATGACATGTCTTTTAATTTATAGAGCGTGTAGTTAAACTGTAATTTTATTAGTTGATGAGAAATAATAACGTTAATATGTCATTCATCAGTAAACATATTATAAGCTGTTCTCATCGATATTATTTCATAGGTATCGACATTAGCACTAGATATCGTTCAAAAGCTTATCATTTCACAAAATAGAGAAGGTCACCTATTAGATGGTACCTATTTACAAGAAAGTAAAAAAATTATTCACATAAATATTGGGAATCAATATTGGCACCATATTCACGTGAATGTCTACATATTTGAGATAAATTATCGTCTTGACTTGAAATAAATCTAGTCGTAAAATAACTTTTATTTGCATAAACAATTGCTTTTTAATGTCTATCTTTCTTGACATTGCACTAACATTTTGTGACACATCCATAACTTTGTGTCATATCATACACAGCAACTTAAACATTTTCTTACCAAAATGGATATGGCAATTGTAAAACTGCTTATATCTCATAACTATAATAAGTTAAACATTAATTGTATATAACAAAAAATAGTAAATTAATATACTAAAGTGTCAGTTAAGTTAAATATTGCAAAATGATAAGACATTTCGAGAAATATTTTTTTTTGTTTCATTTCGCTCTCCTGTAAACCAAGGCAATTGGCGTATAGCACAATTGCATTCTCAGCCGACGATATTATGTGCGTGCGTTAGAGAGGCAAACAGCGAAATTGTAAAATGAAACTTTATAAAACGCGACCCAGGTCTAAACTCGGCTTAGCTCATTACTTCTGCAGTTGTGATCTTGAACTCTATTAACATGGTAGTAAAGTTCAAATTTAAACGAACATTTCTTTGGCGAATGAAAGTATATTTTCTGTTTATCTGTCCATCCGTCTGTCTATATGTCTGTTTGTTTCTCTGTCTGTCCGATTGTTTGTCCGTCCGTCTATACGGTCGTTTGTTTCCGCAAAGAAACGTGTTTCGACCAGATAGTATTCGAAATTATTGCTTTTACAATTATTCTGGGTGTATTTCTTAGGGTTCTGTAGTAAATTAGAAACCGTCACAGATTCGCCATGTGCATCCACCTGTCTGTCTGTATGTCTGTCTGTATGTTTGTCTGTCTGTCAGTCTGTTTGTCTGTCTGTCTGTATGTCTGTCTGTCCGTCCGTTTGTTTCCTCCAAATTATTGCTTTCTCAATTATTCTGGGTGTAAGTACTTTTTAGGATTCTGTAGTAAATTAGGAACCCTTGCATTTTGCATCCATCCCTCTGTCTGTCTGTCTGTATGTCTGTCTGTCTGTCTGTTTGTAAGTCTGTCTGTCTGGCGGTCTGTCCGTCTGTCTGTCTGTTCATCTGCCGATCTTTCTGTCTGTCTCTTTGTCTCTCTGTCTGTGTGTCTGTCTATCTGAACGGACTGACTATCTGTACGTCCGTCTGTTCGTCCGCTTGTTTCCGCAATGAAACATATATCGACCGGTTATTACTTGAAATGGTTGCCTTTTTAATTATTCTGGCTGTAAGATATTTTTAGGGTTCTGTAGTAAATTAGGTACCCTTACATTTTCGCCATGTCCGTCTGTCTGTCTGTATGTCTGTCTGTCTGTTCATCTGTCGATCTTTCCGTTCTGTCCATCCGTTGTCTGTCTGTTTGTCTGTCGGTCTGTCTGTCTGTGCGTCCGTCTGTCTGCTCGTTTATTTCTGCAAAGAAACATATTTCGACCGGATATTACTTGAAATGTCTGTCTGTCTGTATGTATGTCTGTCTGTTCATCTGTTCATCCCTCTGTCTGTCTGTCTGTCTGTCTGTTTGTCTGTCTGTCTGACGGTCTGTCCGTCTGTCTGTCTGTTCATCTGTCGATCTTTCCGCCCGTCTGTCTGCCTGTCTGTCTGACGGTCTGTCCGTCTGTCTGTCTGTTCATCTGTCGATCTTTCCGTCTGTCTGTCTGTTTGTCTGTTCATCCGTCGATCTTTCTGTCTATCTGTCTGTGTGTCTGTCTATCTGTCTGTCTGTATGTCTGTCTGTCTGTTCATCTGTCCATCCGTCTGTTTGTCTATCTGTCTGTCTGTCTGTCTGTGTGTTTGTATGTCTGTTTGTCTGTCGGTCTGTATGTCTGTCCGTCCGTCTGTTAAACCGCTTATTTCTGCAAAGAAACATATTTCAACCGGATATTATTTAAAATTGTTGCCTTTTCAATTATTCTGGCTGTAAGTACTTTTTACGGTTCTGTAGTAAATTAGGAACCCTTACATTTTCGCCATGTCCGTCTGTCTGCCTGTATGTCTGTCTGTCTGTCTGTTCATCTGTCTATCCGTTGTCTGTCTGTTTGTCTGTCGGTCTGTCTGCCTGTCTGTCCGTCCGTCTGTCTGCCCGTTTATTTCTGCAAAGAAACATATTTCGACCGGATATTACTTGAAATGTCTGTCTGTCTGTATGTATGTCTGTCTGTTCATCTGTTCATCCCTCTGTCTGTCTGTTTGTCTGTCTGTCTATCTGATGGTCTGTCCATCTGTCTGTCTGTTCATCTGTCGATCTTTCCGTCCGTCCGTCTGTCTGTCTGTCTGTCTGACGGTCTGTCCGTCTGTCTGTCTGTTCATCTGTCGATCTTTCCGTCCGTCCGTCTGTCTGTCTGTCTGTCCGTCTGTCTGTCTGTTCATCTGTCGATCTTTCCGTCTGTCTGTCTGTTTGTCTGTTCATCCGTCGATCTTTCTGTCTATCCGTCTATGTGTCTGTCTGTATGTCTGTCTGTATGTCTGTCTGTCTGTTCATCTGTCCATGCGTCTGTTTGTCTATCTGTCTGTCTGTGTGTTTGTATGTCTGTTTGTCTGTCGGTCTGTATGTCTGTCCGTCCGTCTTTCCAAGCGTTTATTTCTGCAAAGAAACATATTTCGACCGGATATTATTTAAAATGGTTGCCTTTTCAATTATTCTGGCTGTAATTACTTTTTACGGTTCTGTAGTAAGTTAGGAACCCTTACATTTTCGCCATCTCCGTCTGTCTGTCTGTTTGTCTGTCTGTCTGACGGTCTGCCGTCTGTCTGTTCATCTGTCGATCTTTCTGTCTGTCTGTCTGTTCATCTGTCGATCTTTCTGTCTATCTATCTGAGTGTCTGTCTGTGTGTCTATGTGTCTGTATGTCTGTCTGTCTGTTCATCTGTCCATCCGTTGTCTGTCTGTTTGTTTGTCTGTCGGTCTGTATGTCTGTCCGTCCGTCTGTCTGCCCGTTTATTTCTGCAAAGAAACATATTTCGACCGGATATTACTTGAAATGATTGCCTTTTCAATTATTCTGGGTGTAAGTACTTTTTATGGTTCCGTAGTAAATTAGGAACCCTTACAATTTCGTCATGTCAGTCTGTCTGTCTGTTCGTCCGTCCGTCTGACTGTCTATCTATCTGTTGGTTAGTCCTTCTTTCCATCCATCTATTCTTGGATCCGTCTAGAAATAGAAATAATTCTTAACAAACACAAAAAAAAAAAACAATGTCCAGTAACAAAAAATAAAAATAAATTATGCGTTATTTCCGCAATTGTGATTAAGAACTCTGTTAATAACATTTTAGAATTAAAATTTTAACGAGCTTTTTTGTTACTGGCTGTGAAAGCGTTAACACTTTTTTCGTTAAAAAAATAATTGTTATGATCGGGCATAGTTCAAATAAAAAAATAAAAAACCCTTATAGTTTCGCCATGTCCGTCTGTCCGTCTGTCTGTCCGTTAGTCCGTCTGTCTATCCGTCAGCATACTCTTCTTAGCATGGTGCTAGAGTGTGTCAGCGCTCTATCACTCTTCATCTATCGTTTCGTGCGGTAGTCCGTCTGTCTGTCCGCCCATTGCTTAGATCAGTGACCATTTGCAATTAGTTGTAGGTATACATATTAGTTAGGGCTTGTCCATTAATCACGTCATATGATTTTGGTATGTTTTAAACCCCCCCAGCCCCCATGGTGATATTTGGTGATATTTTCAGGACCCCCCCCCCCCTAGCCAATATCACGTGTATTTTTTTGCCAACTGAAGTAGTCCTTTTAATAACACTTGAATTTACGTACTTGTTTGCCAACTACGAGCTAAATGATCGCGAAGTTTAAAAACTTAGTATTTAAAAAGTATTTTATATAAAAGTAAAGATTTTTTAACTGGCTATAATGCTGTTCAGCAGATTCGAGAGTAACAAAAAATTACACGTGATTTGTCTGATGACCCCCCCCCCCCTCCCCTATGGTAATAATTGGTGATTTTTTCTTGGCCCCCCCATCCCCCTATACAGTATGACGTGATTAATAGACAAGCCCTTAAGCCGACAAACTCGAATAATAAATATCCAAAAAAAACTATTGGGGTTCCTCCCCTACACGTGAATACAATGTGGGGTATCCGTGAATAGGTATTTCAAAAAGAGTATAGGTTTTTTCCAAATTTACTATTTCGAAAAATATGAAAAATATCTTACATATTTGGCTTAAGGCATGCTGATAGATAATACTAACTATCCTGAACATAATTGGTCTAGCCAGTTTCGACCAACTACGGAACGCTAATACTGAGCATGGATCGACATGCACTTGGCCGGTTTTTTTCCTCATGCGTTATTTTTAGGGTTTTAAACAAAAAACCCTTATAGTTTAGCCATGTCCGTCTGTCCGTCTGTCTGTCCGCAGCATAGCTCAGTGGCCGTTAGTACTAGAATTTAGTATACATATTAATTATGCTAACAAAGTGGTAGAATAAAAACTTTGATGGGCTGTGGGTTTAAAAATAAAACCATTTCGAACGTAATCGGCCCAGCCTTTTTCGAATAACTACGGAACCCTATACTGAGCATGGCCCGACATGGTCTTGGCCGGTTTTTTGATATTGTATTCTCGCCATTTTCCGCAACTCGACATCTAACGTGCCTATTTTGCGTGATCCCAACGCTGGCCAAATATTTTGCTGCCGCAATATTATAATTACAAGGTTGTATGTTACATTTTTTCATAGTACCGTGAAACTAAGTAGTCAACATTGCCCGCTTTTTTCGGAAATCCTAAAATATCTCAAAAAAATATATGAAACCTTGAAGTTTTTTCTGCTCAGCATGTGCACTGTGATCGTACGAATCGGCTCACATGAAGAAATAATTTTTAGATCATCATTTAGATCAGGTTTTTGTCGTTTTAAGGTGCGTGCAAACCAAAAGACCATTCGCTGTTCTATCCCCCGCTCTACGAAATCAACCAATCACGTTTTGTGTAACGATCGAATTTCGTAGAGTGGGAGGTTAGAATAGCGAATGTTCTTTTGGTCTGAATGCACCTATAGAAGGCGAGCAAAGTAATCTCGTTCTTGACCAACATTGCCCACCTCAATTTATTGCTTAAAAATAGCTCGTATGACAATAATACTACGATCACAGAAGGTTTTTGGGCAATTCTACCATTTCATGTTTATAACTCAGGGATAAGTAGAAACAATTTTGAGTAAATTGGTTGGGCAATGTTACCTACCCGTTTTCGCTCTTTTTAATACAAGGTCCACTAACGCAATTCGCAAATGCTAGGGTTGTCACTTTTAAGTAGATATCTTAACTAAAGACGTTTAACTTTTGTTCAAAGTATTAATATACTAGTGAAGTAAAACAGTCCAAAATGTATTATTTGTTTTAATGCAATAATAATAACACCGTTTTTTGAATGGGAATCAAGATAATATTATATTGATATAAATATCAGCCCACTAACGAAGCAGCAGACAACGAAACTGACAATTGAGAGTATAGTTATTGGTTCCGAACATTTTGTACACGTAAAATAAAATAACGGAGTTATAAAAACGTAATTTACTGAAAAAAACATTACCCTCCGCTATTTTCATAAAGTGGTAAAACTTGAAAGTGACAACTGTAGGCTAGTTTTCATGATGGGCAATGTTTTCAATGTTCGTTTGCTAAAGTACTGGATAAAATTGCCCAAAGCCATAACTTATTTTCTGATTAGCTTTTTCCAATAAAACTACTATCAATGTAATCTACTGTTGTCATTTTATTACAGGTCATGGGTTTTTTTTTCATTTAATACCACCCTGTTTTGAGAAATTTATGTCTATATTTTGCCAAGATTTTGCCCGCCAAATAACCAACCTCACTCAAGAAGCTCTAGCAAACAACTAGATGAAGATAGACGCAAAAGTCATACTTGGTGTTGCTTCTCACATAATCTATTTTATACTAAAAATAGTTAGGCCGCCATAAGAATGTAATTTTTTTCTATAATAACCAATTTATTTAAAATTCAAGTTTTGGGCAATGTTTCCCCTGGAGGCAAAGTGGGCTAATTTTACGGTAGTAATTCTATGTGTATTTAGCTATATTTTACTGAAACCTGTATCTTAATACCTATAGTCAACTGATAGTCTAAAATTCACGATATTACATGGTTCTATGTTGTGGTCATATAACTTACAAGGGCAATAAGGTTCTATGTTTGTTTGATTGATATTATTGTAAGTGGTTATATCATATATAAAATGTACTTAATATTTATAGTCATATACATTGAATTTAGGCTGTGTGGTGCGGCAGTAACAATATATTTGCCACCTACCAAGTTGGAGAACTTTTCCGATGGGTGTTATAAGAGTAGACTAAGGGACGGTACTACGCTGATCCAATTATTTGAGATGGAGGCAGGGCAGCAGCCTCATCATAATGGACACATTACTGCAATCACCAATCCGTTTGCCCAGCGTGGCAATTATAGGCATTATGTCATGTATGTCCTACCTAATGTACCCATACGCATAAATAAAATAATAGAAGAGGCCCACGTCAAGACCACTGTTACTGTATTAGACTGATGATGTGATATTGAATTTGATAAGAAGGTATCCTTTTACCATTAAAGTGTATTTATCTCATAAAATCATCTATAGGTACTCATATCCATCAGTATAAGCATAATAATCTTATTATAACATCGATCGACCGATCTTTTTATTAGAGAAACTTGCCCTGCATGCATCGTGTCACTTATATAATGGTGTTTCATACTTAATCGCTCAAATCAAACTAATGAGGTGCCGTGTTCCACAGCCTTAGATACCATGGACCCTTTGATATTAAGACACCTGAATGGATGCCTTGGTATACCAGCATAGAAGAAAGTGGAAGATGCCATGCCAGAGGACCTGACCCGCGTATGTGCCAGCCATCCTGGAACCCTTTGATATAGCAAGAATCCTTTTCCCTTTGAGATAGCAGTGATGAGTATTTGTTGTGTTGCAACCTCAGTGCGCAAAAGTACTCGTTATCATCAGATCAGCTGCGGTCATATACTCATAGGCTGACTCCAGCGGCAGCGGTGAAACGCTGGAATGTGGAAGACCAAGCTAACCACGAATAAATAAATATTAATATATATAATATTTTTCCTTTTTTAGTTTTAGTAGGTACACACGCCAACCCAGTTAACTCTATCAAAGATTTCGTTTCTGGACCGTGTACGTGTTTCACTTAGTCGACTTGACCAAACTTTGATTCGAAATATAACGCTTATTGTCGAATAGTCATGTCAAATCTCCATAGTACTTTAGCACTACATACATATATATATACAGGGTTACTTTTTCACCAGTACAAAAAATCAACATACGTAATAGTAGTCCAAGTTACAGAATACGCATTATCAATGTACATAACTAGCAAAACACACGAACTGGCAACTGTTTGTTTACAACGTCATCGCCCGCGGCATGATGGGTTGGAAAAACCCCACTGGGTATCAACTTATGATTATGACATGGCAAAACAATCTTACTTGATCCCAAATCTTCCTTCATACTTGCACTACAAGTACACTACAAGACAGCACGGGCTTAGGACCGTAAAAATAAAGAATTTTTCTGTGTGTGAAGTTTGTCGAATGTTTTAAATTATGTCTGGGAAACGTGATAAAATTACAAAGTAGGACAGAAACTTTCTTCATTGAGGCGTATTTAAAAATTTGAAATCACCTTTATGCACAATGATTGGAATCAAAAAAACATACCTAAGTAATGGAGTCCATTTCTCGTACTAATTTATTAATTCACATACTTAAGCAAGTGCTCAAAATGTTGGATGTGGTTATCTAAACACACTCTTGCCCGTTTTTGAATGTTTCCTTCGATATTTCCCAACACAAGTCTGTAGTTCTCACTTTTAAGTTCATAAAATGCACTTATTATTAGATTTTTTAAGTCTTTTAAATTTTGGGCCTACCCGCCGTTTCACTTCACCTCACAAAAACAGTCACACGGGGTCAAATCTATTGACCTCTCTGGCCATGGCTATAACACTGGCATTTTCCAGGCGGGGCACATTTTCCCCAATGAGAAAATAACTAGGTACGAACCATTTCGTACGAGCAATTTCCGACTGAAGGTAGTACGATGCGGCACGCGTGCACATACCTATGTCAAGCGCGGGACTGACCCTGACCTAGTCACCGAGATTAAGGTAACTGCTATGTTGCCAACTCGTGCGCCGACCAGCAGGTCGCTCACCCCTTTCCGCCGCCCTCTGCGTCCCGCACCCCGTTAACGTCTTGTCATTAGTAAGCCCATCATTTTACATTTGCATGAAGGATAAATTAATAATAAATGAAAAAAAGAATATGTCAATTTTATTTGATAAATGTAATCTATTATCGATACCAAATACGTGGGAAAATTTATTGTACCGGTGAAAAAGTGACCCTGTATACATATGTATATGTATATATATATATCTGAGAGAAAGCGTTATTCTTCGAAAAAAAGTTTGGTGAAACGCAGCCTTAGTTTTATTTTCAGTGACGTCTCGATTGTTTTTTCTTAAAATCTTGAATTGGTCCCGATCTGTCTTTGTCACCCATTCTTGATTCGTCATTTTAACTGGGGTCAACTATATCAACTTTGGTAATTTGTTGTATAGTCTATTTCATATTGCTCATTTAAGCCTTCGTCAACATCTTCTTTGGGTGTGTTGCTCTAACTACTATCTTGCTATACTATATGCTAACTATAAAAAATTAGTGACACAATCAGAACGGCATCAATTTAAGAACTTGACATACGACGACTGAGAGTACAGTTCGTGAAATATAAATTGGTAACTTTCTACCTACATTATAGTAAAAATAAACGTTCAATTTATATTTCTCGAACTATACTGTACGCTTAGCACATGATTGCTATGTCAGTATGTTATCGCTACATGTATAGATTTTCTATCTTTTACCAACAATATGAATAAAAGGGAGATGGATAATCTATCTCGCGGCGACATATTGTCGCACTGATCCTGTGCTAAGTTTACTGAGACGAACCATGACGATACCGCTGTCAATACAATTTTTACCTCATCATAACTCTAACCTTTTCAATGCCACGGCAAAAACAGCAGCTGTCACTCCATCCACGCCACGCCACCAAAGTGTCACAAAGGAATTTGTCAAAAACTATAAGCAAGTGCGACTAGGTCTCTATTGATCTGTGACTTGTATATCGGTCTTTGGCGTTGAAACAGTGTTACCAACATAACCGTTATCGCCGTCCACAAGGTTTCAATTAGATTGGACAATGACTGATATATTGGTAGGTACTGATTAACAAGAGAGTTTCAACGCCAAAGACTATTTGTAAGTCACCATCCACAAAATAATATGTAACTATGCACGTGCGTAAAGTTCAAATTTAGCTTTTATAGTTTTACGTGGCGTTGAAAAGGTTGAAGCAAGTCACCAGTCTCACGACTCACCAGTCAGCTATTTGGAATATAGTTGATTTTTGTGGTAAAACATGTTACTTTATTGGTGTCTGCAAATGACTGCATTTATTCGTAACTCTTACACGCATCCAGTCCAATTGCCTTATTCATAAAACATCAAGACACATTAGTTAACTGTGTTGGCGATGAAATGATTATATGAACAGGTTGTGTAGCCAATATGCCAATCGCTAACATTCAGTCGCAAACGAAACTCAACTGTCTTCGTCACACCAATAAGAAAGAGTGACAGAGAGAAAACTACGATACACTACCTGCTCAGCGTAGCGTAGCGATTGGCACCAAAGAGAATAAAATCACTACGTTATTGGCACGTTAGCTAACATAGCTACGGACTCAGATCTATCGACCTCTTTTGAAAAGCAAGTTCAGTTTCTCAAAAGAGGTTGGTGACAGATTGCAAACTCTGAATTAACAAGCAACTCGCAGCTACGCGTCTTTTTTCAATTGTATAGATTAAAAAGAGAAGTGTGGCGGCAAGTTGATGTTAAACACAAGATATGCTAGCCTTGCTATATACCTCCTGATAACAGTAGGTAAGGACATTTTTTCGCCGCCAATGAATTGATATAACTGATAAAATATATGTTCGTTTAACACTACGAAGCTGATACTTACTTTGTTGAGTTAAGGCGGAAACACACTTCTAAAACGCGACGCGACCCGACGAAACGCGACGCGTGTTGAGTCGTATCAAGTTGTATCATTTTCTATTACCAAGAGCACACTACGAACATCCGACGCCACGTTTTGCGCTCACACGCCACCCGATCCAGACCGCATAGATCGTAAACACGCCACCCGACGCGTCACACGCAGTGTCGGCAGTGTGCTTGTAGACAACACCCGACGCCACGCGTCAGTCGGTCGAGAACATTCGCACGTAGATCATATATTTACACCAGATTAATTAATTTTATTGCAAAATGACTGATGAACAATTAATTGAGTTGGTTAAACGATATCCTGTTCTATATGACATGAGTTTAGTTCAATACAGGGATCATACTGTGAGAAATAATGCATAGGAAGATTCTTGAGTCATTTAAGTATCATATATGTACCCAAAATATGCATCAAATCTTCTTCAAAATCATCATCTGACTCGTAATGTATGAAATCCATATCGCTCGACTATATACTTCCACTGCCATAAGGCAACTATGTTCAGAAATAACTAGCGTGTCGTGGCATCGTGTGTTGGGTATGTGCACGGTGCACATCGGGTGGCGACACGTTGCGTAGCGTCGCGTTTTAATAGTGTGTTTCCGCCTTTAGTTGTTTACATGCAATTTGTTGCTTGGCGTGTGTTGCTCGCTTTTATTTTTTGACGTGGCGGTGAAAAGGTGAACGAAAAGGTGCCACTTTGTCACTTAAATTGATGGCTTTTCCTTTTGACATAGGATTTAAAACAAATTGGCAGATTGTAGTGTATTGCGTCCTTTTTCCTTAACTACGTTCGGTTATGCGTTTAAATTTGGAACAGATTTTAAATTTCTAGTGGGTCTCTATTCCTGTATCCATAAATATTGAAATAGTAAACGACACGAAACGTCATTTCAATACGTTTTCCTTATACAAACCATACGACATTCAATCTCGATTAATCGGAGAATAGGCACCACATGTGATTGTCTATTTTTTCAAATCAATTTTGACAGGAAAACCACTATTATTCCGTTCCCAAGAACACTAAACATAGCGTTCGCGGCCAAAAACGTTTGAAAGAACATTAACCGTAACGGAAACTTTATAAGAAGAACGTGACATGACAGTTCATCTCTTACAACAGAATTAGGAAAACCGTTATTATTCCGTTCGTTGAGAACAGAATCGGCCATTAAGCGTTCCGTCAAAGAACATTAAGAAGTATCGGTTAATGAGAACAAAAACTTTATGATTATGGTTTGGGGTTGACGTATGGTAACGGTTTGAAAATAATAACGGTTTCCGATCCCTGGAAACGATGTCATCCGCAACAGGCTTTGTCAATCATTCACACTAATTAAATCTATTAGGTACGAGGCCCACCCCGGACCATAGCCGGCTCAAGAGTCCCCATGACGCTGGCCACGTTGCCACGCTGTATTGCCAAGGAGATCTGTTGAACCAAGTATGATCCGGAACGAGGGTCGCACCCCCTGTCTCTAAGTCGCCGACCCAACTCCCTTACGAACTCCTTGGCCTCCGTACTCCAAGATCCCGCAGTCTCTACTGCAACCGGTACGAAGTCGTACGCCTGCTCCAAGACAGAGTACTTGGCATGTTTCTGCCTAGCTGCAGACTCGGCAGCCGACCCAGCAGATCTCATGGTGCCGCTCAGATGGGACGGAGCAAAAGTACTCCAACACGTAGCGTCCCATAAGAGGCAACGCCCTCTCCGCCAAGGAACAAGCGTAAGACCATCCGGCCTCTTCCCGTCTGTGCGGCACAACCCCGGAGGCTCCAACACGCAGGGAATATTGCGGCTGTCCCAGATCAAAGCCTAGTAAGTGTATTTAGCGAAATTTTACAGGAGAGGCAAATAAACATTTTGTTAAAAAATAATAGTATCAGAGACCTTTATCTCACAAGACTTTGTTTTATATAAAGAAGTATAACGTGCTTTATAAGACAAATTATTGAAACTTAATATATGTATCTTTTTAGAACTTTTATGTGCCTTACTAATAACTGATTACAAAAAAATAATAGAAATGTTTATGTCAATTACAAAATTGAAACCTAGCAAGTGGTACAAAAATGGTAAATTTTACTACTTGTAAGCAGTAAACTCTTAAATGTCAAATATAAAATCAAGCAAATGCTTACTTTGAAATACGGATTAGGATTACCATTTTAATAAGGTAAGGTAAAATTGTAGTATAGTGCATTGGGGTAATTTCAAACTTCAGAAATTCTGCTCGGGTAATTTCGGAATGAATCTTGATTATGATAAAAATAACGGTGTGTTTTATGGTGATTTCAAACAAGATGACTTTTGAAATGACAACAAAGCACCCTATTTAATTGCCATCTAGGGGATTTAAATGATTTTGAAATTTCTGACTACCAGTCCTTTCCCGCAGAGCTTCGCTGCAAAGTACTTGCTAACAATTTACTACACATTGAAATTTCCCAAAAACATCATTCTAAGCCGATAAATGTCCACTGCTGGACATTGGCTTCCCCCAGTAGGGTCATTGCCATAACGAGTCATTTTTTTTTAAGTTGTCTCGCACTTCTTTTTTGTTTTTGTAACTTTTAATATGATTTCCACTAAGAATCGCGAGCTCTTTCGATCCTGATAGGAGAAAATTTTGGTATCATCTTCTCGTCGGGTGAGAATGCAATTGTGCCATATCCATTTTTGAGCAAAATCGGTTTTTAATGGTTCTTGATAGAATATTTTTTGGGTCCATATTGGCACTTATACAATTTTTTCTTCGAATATTTTTACTAATACCGTTTTTTACTCATAATCATCATTACTCCGAAAATTTTATCTCATACATTTTTTCTTACTAAAAATTATACTTCTACCTACAATGTTCATAACGATTTTTATTTCGAAATTTTATCGTCCTAAAGTCGTCAAGTAGATTAATCTATACTCATAAAATTATTTGAAATAAATTGTTTATTTATAAACATTTTCCCATTAGGTTTACTCTGTTGTGGTATAATTATTTTATGAATAACATAAACTATGTACTTAGTCATAATGGGCTTTGTGCAGAAACTATTGTGGCATACTCAACTTTAGCATATTTCTTTGTGGCAGATTTCGAGTTGTTCGAATATTATATATGATCAAACGAACTTCTTGAAGTGAAGTTCGATCGATATAATATGAGTGGTTTCATTTGAAGATACAAATTAACAGGTAGTCCTTTGACCTACAAGGCAACATATTCGCACGCTTTAATAATTTTATTTTATTAGTAACTGTATTGATTTTTAGCAAATCGATACACAAAAAAAAAACTAGTTACATACCTAGCCTCCCCACTACTAGCAGCAGTTACAGCTCATTCTTTTCAAAGTAGGAATCTCATTTTACTGATCTCGTCTCTCAACAAAACTGGGCTGGGCGGGTGGGTGATTTGTATCTTCAAATGAAACCACTCATATTATATCGATCGAACTTCACTTCAAGAAGTTCGTTTGATCATATATAATATTTCGTGGTTTCATTTTCGATACAAATTAACAGGTAGTTGTTCAGAGATCGAGTTTTGTTGATGTATCGTGTATAGTCGTAGAAATACACGATAAATAAAGTACGAGATTCGAGTGAAATCATTTTATATTCATGATACATTTATAAATCAGGTTTATTCAAATTATAACAAACAACCACTTTACTTAATAAGTACCTATAGTACAAATTGATCATCAAACGAAACAATGTCGTTTATAATTACATATAGGTATTAATCATTTTTATTGGCTGGCAAACAAACTGATTTTGCAAAATTTGACTCCTCTATAAGGGGTCTGTGGTAAAATTTAGCAAACGACTGGGATGACGCAGTCCAGCCAGCTGTTTTGCGGATCATGTCGACACTGAGGCCGGCCGCGCGCGCCGCCGACGTGGCAGCGTGACGGGCGCTGTGCGCACCGAACACCGCCACGTCGATCCCGCTCGCGTTCAACACTTGTTTGATCCATCTGCTTATCGACTGTGCTGTCGCGCCCCTGTGGGGACGCTTCACAGTGATTAAGAGATGATCAATACTCGAAGGTCTTAATTCTCGAGTCACCGACATATAGTCGATAAGTGTCGTAGCCGGGCAAATTGAGAGATTTTCACCGAAAAAGGGAAGAAACAAAACTGGCTGATTTCGTCCTATCCCTGACGTTTTTATCAGATCTGATATTATAATCTCAACTCCATTGTTATTTATTTTAATGTTATTTAATTTAATCATTGAAAATGTCTGTACCCTATGTGCGGTACATAAAGCCAGTAGAACTACAAGTTTTTTGGTTATTTTCTCTAAACTTAATTGGCTGTTAGGAACCCATTCTGAAATATGACCTAACACTAGCTGAGGATCCCATGTACATGCGTACTTTGGTAAAGAGGGTCTTTTTCTAAATACGCCTTTTAGTATCCTTTTAATGCAATCATTTGAAGCAAGGTCATTGCCTAAGAGCAACGACAATGCTGAACGATGACTATTAAGCGTACCGTATGATGCACCGGTCTCGAACAGCTCGGCCAAAAATGATGCAACTTGAGGAACCGAGGCGTCAAACACGTTACAAGAATTATCTTGGCAATATTTCCACCACACCTTGTAGCAGACGCCGTATTGCTGTAATGTTTTTTCAGACAGTGACGCTGTCATTAAATGTAGGGCAGTGGCCGGCGCGCCGCGGTTGGAGAACGCGCGCCGCAGAGCACTGCTGCACCCAGGGTAAGCGTCTGGTGGAGCGGATGCTGCTGTCTGAAATGCGATAATACCAAGTTTGGCTGAGGTTCCAAAACCATTACGTCCGAAACTAATAAGTCCATTAATTGTGGATACCAAGCTTGCGCAGGCCACATCGGAAAGACTAAAATACCTGTAGCTTTATCTTGGATAATCTTTTGTAAACAATTTAACAACAAACAAAACGGCGGAAATGCATAAAAGAATTTTTCGTTCCAATTTATCGTAAAAGCATCTACGCTAATGGCATCTGGGTCTTGCTTCCAAGATACATATTCGCGGCACTTGGCATTAGTGCGAGACGCAAACAGGTCAATCTCTGGACTGCCTAACTTGTTCACAATTGCATTATATGCTGTTTCTGACAGCTCCCACTCCGCATCAGGATTGACTCTGCGAGACTCTTCATCAGCCTCTATATTGTCTTTCGTATTTATATACGAGGCGAATAGCCATATTTGTCTCGCCTCACACCATTGCCAAATGTCACGAGAAAGTGCGCTCAAATGCTGGAATTGTGTACCGCCCATACGGTTTATATAACTAATTGCCGTAGTATTGTCTACGCGCAGCAAAATAGATATGTCAGAAATATTTTTTGCAAATGATTTTAGAGCAAGAAATATTGCCAGCAACTCTAGATAATTAATATGGAATGCAAGTTCGCTGTCTTTCCATGAACCGTTTATTCTGGAACCATTATAAAAGGCTCCCCAGCCAGTACGCGATGCGTCGGTGTAAATTTCCATACCATATGGTTCGCTTTTTATAGGCTTGTCTATAATGTAAATATTACTAACCCACCAGTTAAGATCATCTAAAATTATTTTTGGTAATTTTACTCTAGCGTCATATTTACTGTACTGCCTCAAAAGTATATATTTTTGCCGTTCTAATATTTTGGTATACAACCAACCATACCGCGCTGCTGGACAGGCCGAAACAAGCGTACCTACCAACTGAGAAAACTCCCGGATCGAAACAGTAGGTAGTTTTAAATACCTTTGTACCATAGTGGCTATTTTGTTTCTTTTGTCTAATGGCAACGAAAGAGTCATTTGAGTGGAATCATACATAAATCCTAAAAATTTGCACAATTGTTGTGGTTGTAATTGACTCTTGTCGTAATTTATTACGAATCCCAAACATTCAAATAACGCTATAGTGTCATTAACGTTACGAAGACATTCGTCATAGGACTTAGCTAAGCAAAAAATATCGTCCAGGTAGCAAACTGATTTGTGCCCTCGTCTACGCAAGTGAGCCACGACTTCCCTAACTATCTTAGTAAAACATCTAGGTGCTATAGATAAACCGTAACACATGGCGTTAAATTCGAACGTTATCGTTTCATTTGAGTTAGGCGCAATATATTGAAATCGTAAGTATTTACGAGATTCTTTATGGATAGGTATGAGTAGGTACGATTCCTTTAAGTCAATGGTTGCCATAAACCAGTTTGTTTGTAATAATTTGCAAGCCGTCCTGTGATCCTCCATCTTAAAATGGGTTTTAGGTATAAAACGATTTAACGATTTTAAATTTAAAATAAATCTTTTCGTACCATTAGGCTTAGGGGCCAAAAATGTACCTGAAATAAACTGGTCATCACATTGATCGACCTGTGATATAGCACCTAACTCGAGTAGGTTATCAATGGCTATAGACATTTCCCGTTGTTCGTTTGATGAACGATTTATCTGAGGTAAACTTATTTGGAATGGTTCCGTTACGAACGGAATAGGTATTCCATCCCGTACCCAGCTAAGAATATTAGTATTATCCGTAATATTTAGCCAACAATTATAAAAATATTGAAAGCGTCCTGAATGTACCTGTATTATGGACGCGGATGGGCACGTGTCTTGCTCGTGTTCGTTCTGTGGTGTGTCGACGTGGTCGGTGCTGGGCGACGCGTCGACGCGGGTAATCTCCGTTGGCCTCCTCGCCCCCCCCTGTTTGTCGGGTACCGAGGAGACCCGTTCCAGTTTCCCTGAAACTGTTGGCGGATCCCACTTGTACTAGCCACGGCTGGAGTGTAGGTAGGCCTAGTCGTAGGCAATGATTTCTTTATTTGTAACCCCTGCTTTTCAATTGTTTTGGAGGCTTTAATTTTTTCTGGCAGGCCGACGCCGAACAATGTCTCATCTCGTTCGCTATCTTGTATGACGCTAAGAAAGGGTTTCGCAAGACCTGGCGTAATCATCTTGATCCTAGCTTGAGTTTCTGTATAATGCAAGTCACATAAAATGCGACAGCCGTCACTGAGCATTTTGATTGCATCGATTTTATTGTCGCCAGTCATCAACGACGTCATTGCCCGGCTAATTGCCGTTATCCCGGTACCAAGTTGTTGTTGGTTACCTTCGACTTTTTTGTCACGTATCCTGACCATTTCAGCGACTGCGGCCGATATCTCAATGTTGAGTTTCGGGGCTTGTAGCAAAGTACAATTGCTAGGAATAGGGTATTGTTTTAATGCCTGCTCTTTGGTTTCCTTGTTCATACCAGATTTTAATAACGGCAGCCAAAGCTGGGTCAAATTACTGTGTATCTCTTGACCCCAAAGCGGTCCGGAGTCTGTGGCCTCGCCTAAGGCTAGTAAAATTTCGGGATCCAGAGGTGGACCAGCATCAGTTTCCAACGCCGGCGCCGGCTGCGGAGACGGATCAGGCTGCGCCGTCAAGGATGGTACTGCCGGGGCTTCGGTTTGAGTTTGATCGATAACCGTTGGCTCGGTGGTAATAACCGTTTCATCGGCACAAGGTAAGGGTACCGTTTCCTCATAATAGGCCTCGTCTTCTGTAGGACAATGAACCAAGTATGTTAAGAATATGAATGATTAATATACGTTATTTTAATAGTTCATGTTTGAATCTATTATTTACGTGCATACATGTAATTCGCCTCGTTCGCTTTGGAATCTATGGCGGGTAGATGACTTTTGCCGCGTTCTAATTAGAATCTATGGCAATATATCGTAACAATACTTTCGATTCGAACAGTAAATGCACGATAGGAGGAAACAAAATAACTTTTGATAAACACACTTACCGTGAAAATAACTATTATTTTCTTCATTCGAAGATGACAATGAATAACGCCGTCGTTTACGACGGTGTTTATCTTTTAATTTCTCCATTTTTCGTAGATAGTAATCCATTTTCTCATCGAAAGATCGTTTAGGCATTATAGCCGTATAAAAACCTAACTTGGAAACAACTGTTTTATGAGGGGAGGAGCGCGTGCGCTCGTTGCCTCGCACGGAAAAAGAATGAGCTGTAACGGCTGCTAGTAGTGGGGAGGCTAGGTATGTAACTAGTTTTTTTTTTTGTGTATCGATTTGCTAAAAATCAATACAGTTACTAATAAAATAAAATTATTAAAGCGTGCGAATATGTTGCCTTGTAGGTCAAAGGACTACCTGTTAATTTGTATCGAAAATGAAACCACGAAATATTATTCGAGCATAATTTCGATGCTCCTATTTATGATGAGGCATAATCTGGATGACTGGATGTGCATAAAAAGTATCGGCATAGTTTGTTTTAGCATAACAGAGAAGGTATAATTAAAACCTCTAAATATAATCGAGGTAATAGTAATATTCTGTACGTTACTTACTGTGTTACTGAGCTGAGTACTTTCTAGGTTGCTAAAAAAAATAACCTCGAAGACTAATTAGAAGACTAAGGCCTAACCTAACCTATCCGAGTCGGATCTGTCCCGGAAGGTTTTGTTCGCTCGCTTCGCTCGCTCACTGCAGAAATTTTCACCCTCACAGCAAATTCTGCCTGACGAAAAAGGCAAGTTTCGAACATGTGGCTACATGCCCAAAAAAAATGCAAGTCTAATTTCTGTCTTATAACACTCGGCGTAAATAATGATATGCCAAGATAGTTTCGGACAAAATAATATTCGAAATATTGTTATTTAAGCCAAGTGATGTTTCTGTCTCATTAAGTTGATGCCAAAATAGATTATACCAAGTCTGTTATGTCCTAAGCGTTTCGGACAAAAAAAGTTTAGAGGGAACCCGTTTAGTACAGTACCTACTCTGCCACAACCTGATTTGTGCAGGTTTACAGTAATAGTACGATTTATATTTAATTAAACAAAAATAATTCATACATAAAACCAGTACAGATAAAAATGAATACCTATAACATTAGAATATATAGCATAAAATAAGTATAGTGAAAAATTATATAAACATAAAAGTTAGTACTAAAAATATGTATGAAAAACAATATTATGAACATAAATAATTCTGTGTGATGATAATTATGAACGAAGATTATTCTAAGTACCGATCATTATGAAGTTAAATTGTATAAGAAAAAATTTCGGAGTTCCAATAATCTAAGTTGCAATTTTATAAATACTTTGGCGCACCCATATTTTTTTTGTAGTTTATAACAGTAATGGATTTTTGAAAATTCTTATTTTATATTTTAAAAAAACATATAATATATTTTTGTGCCATATCCTCAAACCACAATACATAGTGATTACAATATTGTGCCATGTCCGGACATGACACAAATTTACGGTTAACAGCTATTTATCAGTATGCCAAGCGACTAACCGATCATCATTTTTGTGACATAATCCATTAATCGATTTGATTCTATCGATTCGATACTTTTTTTTACCTACCCTCTGTTTTGATAAATGACAATAAAGAAGGTAAGTTTGATTTATAATGCTTTGTGTCATTCATACTTCAAGCTTTTATCTTAATAAGTTGATGGTATAAATACATAATATTTATAATTACAAGTACAGTCAGCAGCAGATATACCTGAGCGGGCCCTTGCCCGCTCAGGATCTTGGTGTCCAAGAAGTCATGTACACTTAAATCGTCAGAAAAATATGAACATCTAAGTTATCATTCTCACATACGCTTTCAGTTCGTCACATATATCTTAACATTCCAGTTTTTCTTTAACACGTACACGGTTATTTAATCACAATGTCAATAACGGTTACAAAGTCAGTGGTAACTAAGCACTCAAATTTAAGCAGTTGTCATTAATATCTACACTATTCTACACGCACTGCCAATCACATACGTCAGCAGCCAAGGTGCCACCCGTTGCTTAGCAGTTGTTATTTCAATGGTAACTAAGCACCAACTTTTTATGTGAATAACTTTCAATACTGTAATTTTTCATTCTGTAATTAGTTCGTTGAATGCAGTTTTTGCAATCCAAATGGCAAACGTATTTTCCTAGCTAGCTTCGGCACCTACCGCTGAACAGCTGCAAAGGAACCTTCTCTGTCACTTCAATTAGGGTATAATAAGAGTGACCATGACAAGTTCTTTCGATTTGATGATTTCGGATTTCGCGGTAGCGGTCCTGAGGGCTTATTGCGAGCTACGCACGAAGTTTTGCCTCTTTGTCACACTTACGTTCGACATTGCGAGTGCGAAAGAGAGAGGCAAAACATCGTTCGTGGTTCACAATAGGCCCGTTTTTTTTTTTATACCACGTCGGTGGCAAACAAGCATATGGCCCGCCTGATGGAAAGCAATCACCGTAGCCTATGGGCGCCTGCAACCCCAGAGGTGTCACATGCGCGTTGCCGACCCAATAAGAACTTGTACACTCCTCTTTTGAAGAACCCCATACTGTAGTCCAACGAGAAAACCTCGGCAGCTCATTCCACAGACGGACCGTCCGCGGGAGGAAGTTCCTCTGAAACTGCACGGTGCGCGACCATTTAGGTTGAAAGGTGTGAGGATGAGCGCCCAGTCGGTGGCGAGCGGTGCGATGATGAAAAGTGGACGTTGGCATCATGTCGAACAGTTCTTCAGAGCACAACCCATTGTACAGACGATGGGTGCCTGTCGTGTCGCATAACGTCGATTGTCCTAAAATTTTTTGGCCGAGAATGTTTGGCATAATGTTACATGGCATACTACTTGTTTAGCCTACTTAATTTTGCGCATACACGTTTAAAATACCTACAACATATTTATTCTAATATTGATTACTCGAATGTCGAATGACCTAAAGCATAATAATCCTAATGTTCATTGTAATAAATATTGTTTTCCCTACTACTCGAACTGTCAATTTTCACTGCGCCTACTTTTATCATGTCCGAAATTTCATTCAAAAAGGCATTTTAATAACAACATGCAAAACATTTGAACAACAGAGTGAATGGTTAAAAAAAAATTTCAAGTAATAAACCAGGGTTAAACCGACGTGGATTGGTTAGGTTTCGAAACTAGGGCGGAGTGAATGGAGTAGTCTTTAAATACTTAAGTATTTTTAATCAATTGTTTACACATCCTTATACTTACAAAGCCAAAAAAGGGGGGACGGGGGGCGAAGCCCCCCACCAGGGGGCTCGGGGGGCGAAGCCCCCCGCATTAAAAAATAAATAATCTGAACATCCCCTACCTTAACCTGGATAGGTTCGTTAGGTACCTTTTATCCCTTAGAGCGGAAATAGAAGCCCCGCGCAGCGGGGCTTCGTCGACCAGTTCCCAGGTCAAAATTGCTCACTTAAATTCTTTGGACAACAGGGCGAATTATTTAGTAATAGTTAAGTATAAGGAATAAAAAATATTTTTAAAGCTAGTTAAAGGTAGGTAATCACTATTAGTACATTAAATAGTAGGAACATCACCATTATGCACAATATTTTCGATGCATATACATTAGACACGAAAATCATTAGGATAAACAATATTTAGGAACAACCAAGTTAGGATTAACAATTTCGGCATAGCAAAAATATGCGCAACAATGTTTATTAAAAATAATTTCTTTATTGGTTGAGTGGCCCCAAAAAATTATGCCATACCGCAATCTTGATGCAACAAAACCGTGATAGGCCATTAGAACCATGTGTAGACTTGCTTGTTTAGTTAGCCTATGTAAAGCATAGGCACACTGGTTAAGTTTTTTTGACAAGTCTTCCGTATGAGCCTTCCAAGATAAATTTTCATCTATCTGTACCCCTAAAAATTTCGTTACAGTAGCAGAGTCTATCGTTTTACCTTCGTAATGGCAGCAAATTTTTAAAGGTATTTTACGCTGCCAGAAATGTATTACTTTAGTCTTATTTAAGTTTATTTGTAAATTATTTATATTAAGCCATTTAATTATATTATCAATTGTATTATTAATTTCAGACTCATATTGTTCAATGTCTTTGCATTCAATAATGACGGTACTGTCGTCTGCGAAAAGAACCATTGGGTATTTTATGTGTCGAGGAAGATCATTGATATAAATCAAGAAAAGCAAAGGGCCCAAAACACTCCCTTGCGGTACGCCGTATGTTATTTGTCTTTTACTGGATCGAAAGGTTTTTTGCTGTTTAGTGAGTAGACAAATTTGTGAGAGCTCTGTATATTGATATCTATTACTTAAATATGATTTAAATAGGTCCAACACATTGCCCCGTATTCCATATGCATCTAGTTTCTTTAAGAGAATCGTGTGGTCTACATAATCAAATGCCTTGGTCATGTCCATGAAAACTGCGCAGACATAGTTACGCCGGTCCATACTGTCTATAATAGGTTGTACAAGATCAAATATAGCCATATTTATAGTTTTTTTTTTTTCGGAAGCCTTTTTGCTCTGCTGAAAGTAGGTTATATTTCTCTAAATAGGTATACAGACCCTGATACATAACTTTTTCGAATATTTTAGAAAAAACAGATGCTAGAGCTATCGGTCTGTAATTTTTTATATTAGTTTTGTCACCTTTTTTATGTAAGGGTTTTACTATAACGGGTTTTAAGTGATCGGGGTATACTCCAGTTGTAATGCTTAAATTAATGATATAGCTAAGCGGGATAGCGATTATTTGCGTCACTTCTTTTACGACTTTAGTACATATGTCGTCGTGCCCAACACTGTTAGTGTTTTTCAAAGATTTAATCACCTTGAAGGAATGGAATGGTTGGCCTCAAATACATAGAATTCATACAGTTTACATTCATATCATATTTTCGTCGAGTGCCTTGAGATGGCATTTGATCAGAGAAATCAGTAAAAAAATTGTTGAACGAATTTGCTATATCTGTGGGATCTGTAACAATAGTAGCATCATCTGTGACAATTTTCGAAATCGGCTCCTTAGGGAACTGTTGCCTGGATTTATTTATTACTTGCCATGTCGCTTTAGATTTATTACATGCAGATCTAATGAAGTGGTCATTTTGTGAACGTTGTGTAAGATTCAAAATCTTCCTAAATCTAGAGTTATATGTTTTAAATTTGTCTTTGTTAGATACTGTAGGACATAAACGACACTTCCATAACATCAACCTTCTTTTTTTACTGCATACTTTGATGCCATGTGATATCCACTTAGGTTTCCGTGAAGTTTTAAGTTTATTGTCAATGTAGGGAAACAAAGATCATAGAAACAGGAAAATATATCAAAAAACGCATCAAATGCCATGTTAGAATCATTCATCTCCATCACATCAGAAAATGACAAACAACTCAGACATTTTTTAAAAAGTTTTATATTTTCCGTACTGTAATTGCGTTTAAGTACACGCCACGAGCCAATGGAGCATGTTTTCTTTACTGGGCATTTCAATAATTGAGCAGTATGATCCGACAAACCAAAGTCTACAACCTCCGTCTTACAACCTTTAATATTGTGTGCAAAATTATCTAGACATGTGTTACTACAAATTCTGGTTGGTTTCATTATTTCTAATTGAAGATTAAAATTTAACAACAAGTTTTCAAAATGCAGAGTGTTATTATTTTGACATAGAATATTAACATTAAAATCGCCACACAATATTACTCTTTTATTTGTGGAGCTACATTTTTTTTTAAGTAATGTTTCTAAATGTTCGAAAAAAATATTAATATTTGATTGTGGGGGTCTATACACACAAATTACAATAATATTATGTTGTACTAATTCAATTCCGCAACATTCCATCAAATTTGGGACAGATATTTTTTTTACATCAATTAATTCATTATACTCATGTTGCAATCTAACCAATATACAACTACCTCCTCTACGCTTGTCGCGGCAAAAAAGTGATGCAAGTTTAAAATTCGGTATAGACACCAGATCTCCCAACTCCTCTATTAGGAAGTGTTCCGTGATACATAGTACATCGATGGATTTATGTTGGGACTCTAATTCATCTAAATACACTGAAAGTGAATCAATTTTATTGATTAATCCCGCTATATTCTGATGTAACAGGTAGATTGAAGTATAGGAAAAAAATCCTTATTTTTTTCTACAGCTGGTGGGCACCTGGAGCTCGTCATCTTATACGCATCGGGAACAGTTATATCAGTACGCTGAGTCGAAGTTTGTCGAATACTTGTTTCATGTCGGTTGCAGAGTGATTTACTATAATAGATGGCGCAAGTGTAGATGAATGTACTGGCGACGAATGGGTAGAGATGTTTTTTTTCCAAAGATTACAGATCAAACGTTTTACGTTTCCGTGAACGTGATTTATTCCGACGCGTTTTATCTTGCCAGTGTACGGGGAGAACATTGCGTAGTTAAGGTCTAAATTAGAGTCCCAAAAATAAGCATGTTTAAGTTCAACAGTACTCCGCTGTAGAAGAGTATTAAACCATTTTACTCGGCAGTTAAACAATTGCGCACCACAATATATATGTAGGAGAAACTAAAATAATATTTGTATGGGTAATTAATTCCAATTTCTTTTTTATACTGTAAATTATCTTTAAATACTGGGAGGTAGATAAGAAGTCATGCTCGCCGATCATCACCACACAGTAATCATTCGGCGTGAAACCTATTAGTTTGGTCTCGATATTTTTTAACAGTGTTAATACTCCAGCTCCTTGCATACAATAATTACACCAGTGGTAGTTTTCGTACTTAGACTTCATGAACTAAAATGTTGTCATTCGTTTTACTACTTAGAATACACAATTTACTTTTCACATGGGAAATCGGAGTGCATGTTTTTTTATTATCTGCCGCGTGAGGGTAGTTCTTTCCGCCAATGTTTTGGTCGGTCAACGGAGGAATGTTTTGCTGAAACAACTCGTGCTCGTGCCTAGCTGATTGTGCGGCAGGCTGTAGGCGTGCGGGCGTACCAGTTACTGTGATAAGTGTGTTGTTGTGCTTTGTGCTGTTGAAATACGTGTTCTTCTTTCCCGGTGTGCTGCTGCGTTTGCTCTTGTTAAGGGATGTACTGGTAAGCGATAATGCAACCTTTTTATAAGTGTCATTTTTTTTTTCAAGTGTTTGTAATTGTTTACGTAATGTATTATTTTCTGACGACAATGTACAGATTTCTGCGTGAGCGCTCTGTAATTCGCATTGTAAACTTTGAATTTTATTTTTCAATAATTCGGTTTCGGCGTTGTCCATCGACAATTCTGGCATACTGCAAATACTGTCGTTCAAAAGATCTACATCGAAATTTGACAGCGTAGAGTCTGAGTAGCAGTATTCAGGTGACGTGCAGCTTTCTGTTCGCAATATGGGTCGACGACGATGAGTGACATAAAAAGGTAAAACACGTTGATATTTACTTTTATGGTCAGCTGATAATGTCGCCCGATTTTTAATGCTCGCTGCACCATTATCCAACAACACCGCTTTTTACATTTGTTCTTAAAAATATATACAACTAAATGTTATGAGAATGAGTTTCGGAATCCATGAAGCTGATTAAATCGACGATTTAAAATGACATACAGGGTATGAAAAGCAGTTATATTTCAATAGATAAACGAATGTTTGTCAATAGGACAGTTAATCAGCCCAACCCTGTACATTTATGTGAACAGTTTACACGTATAATTTGCAAATCTGTCCGATAAATAAATAAATATCTTGGGACATCTTACAAGACTGCCAAGCTGAAATGTGACTGGGCCGGACATGTTTGCCGTATGCACCCGAAAAGATGGGCCAAATCACTCACCGAGTAGATCCCACACGATGGCCAACGGAGCAGAGGCAGACCGAAAAGGAGATAGCGGGACGACTTGGACGCGTTCTGCGGAGAATGGTGGGAACTTGCCAACAATAGAACGGAATGGAAAACGAGAGGGGAGGCCTTTGCCCAGCTGTGGGACATACAATAGCAGGCTATCAAAAAAAATCTTACAAAATCGACTACTACTAGGCGACGATATTTATAATAAATAGATACTTAAATACATAGACAGCCATGACCGAAGAATAAATATTTGCTATAAATAAATACATAAATAATGCTCTCGTCGGGATTCGAATCTGGAACCTCCAGCTTTGTAGGCAGGGTCATTACCAAAGTCTTTCATTCACACATACACTACATACACATCACATACGCGCACAAAACACATATCATATTTGTATGGTTTGGTTCTAGATGTTTTCATTTGTATAGTATTTGTATTTTACTGTTATAAATAGTGGCTATTGCTCTTTGTATTCAGTGAAAACATTAGATGGACTAGGTGACCTAGTCGTTTCGTAACACCAACGCTGAGTGAGGGCCATTTAACGCAATTAGTTTTATTTAATATTTACAAAATTTTGCATTAAAATTATTTCTTTCTTTTTAATAAGGTATCGACTGCACAATCTGTAGTTACCTACTCTGTCACTAGACACAGAGGCTGTCCGCGTACTACGTAATCCACTTAGTGCGATCACTGATCGAGTCACTGGGCTCCGAGTCGCGTGCGGCGTAAATGGTTTACACTGCCGGGATTTAGTGATGGGATATAGAACGAAGGTGTGCGGCTTCATAGTGAACTTTACTTGGACGTGGAAATTAGATTAATGGTCTTAAATGATTTGATAGCGGAGAAATTATTCTTCAAACACAAAATGGATCCTTTAAAAGACAAATACCGACTCAGAGCAAGTTCTCTTTTAAACCGGTGTGAAGTTAGCGGCCAAAAGTTGGCGGCCAAATGTTGGCGCCAATCCGCCGCCAACATTTTGGCCGCTAACTTCACACTTAGATTATCCTACCAAATTAGGAAGTCCAATTAGTGCCGCTATACATAATCATCATCATCAGCATCAAACTATGATAGTCCACTGCTGGACGTAGGCCTCTCCTATTAACTATGCGTATAGACGCATTAGGAGGTAAATGCCCATAAACGCCACGCTGGGCAAGCGGGTTGGCGATCACAGTAATGTGTGACGTGTGAGGACGCTGCTGCCCATTATCAATATTTTGTCAAATAATGGTCAGTGACACTTCAATCCCTTAGTCGACTCTTACGACCCGCGAAGGAGGAGTTGGGGTGATGATAAATGTATTCTTACTGGCCGTCGCCAGACACGGCCGCTATACATAAGTAGGGTAAAACTAAAATATATAAAGCTGCGTATTGAATATTTATAAAGCATTCAAAAGGCTATTTACTCGTAATGTTCTAAATCAGCTTTGAGTAGAGATCAACTTAAATGAGTTAACGAGCAGTGACACAGTAAAGGAATTATTTTCAAAACTTATGAAGGGTTGTTTTATTTTCCTTACTTTCGAGACCGATGATTGTGGTCGAACTATAAACATCTTGTTAGAAGTTTTAAAAGCTTTCTAAAACAGCTTTTTATAGAGCTCTACCACGCCTAGTTTAGGAACAGCGACTTAGCGGCCAAAATATTTTTCAACACTTTTGAAGTTTCCTTTTATTATCAAATATTTCTAGATCGATGATTGGGGTCACACTATAAACATATTGTTAGACGTTTCAAAAGCTTTCTAAAACAGCTTTTAGTAGAGCTCTAACTCGCCTAGTTTAGGAGTAGCGACTCAGCGGCCAAAATATTTTTCAACACTTTTGAAGTTTTCTTTTATTATCCAATATTTCTAGATCGATGATTGGGGTCACACTATAAACATATTGTAAGATGTTTCAGAAGCTTTCTAAAACAGCTTTTAGTAGAGCTCTACCTCGCCTAGTTTAGGAGCAGCGACTCAGCGGCCAAAATATTTTTAAACAGTTTTGCAGATTTCTTTTATTATCCAATATTTCTAGATCGATGATTAAGGTCACACTATATACATATTGTTAGAGGTGTGAAAAGCTTTCTAAAACAGCTTTTAGTAGAGCTCTACCTCGCCTAGTTTAGGAGCAGCGACTCAGCGGCCAAAATATTTTTCAACACTTTTGATGTTTTCTTTTATTATCCTATATTTCTAGATCGATGATTGGGGTCACACTATATACATATTGTTAGACGTTTCAAAAGCTTTCTAAAACAGCTTTTAGTAGAGCTCTACCTCGCCTAGTTTAGGAGCAGCGACTCAGCGTCCAAAATATTTTTAAACAGTTTTGCAGATTTCTTTTATTATCCAATATTTCTAGATCGATGATTAAGGTCACACTATAAACATATTGTTAGACGTGTGAAAAGCTTTCTAAAACAGCTTTTAGTAGAGCTCTACCTCGCCTAGTTTAGGAGCAGCGACTCAGCGGCCAAAATATTTTTCAACACTTTTGAAGTTTTCTTTTATTATCCAATATTTCTAGATTGATGATTGGGGTCGCACTATATACATATTGTTAGACGTTTCAAAAGCTTTCTAAAACAGCTTTTAGTAGAGCTCTACCTCGCCTAGTTTAGGAGCAGCGACTCAGCGGCCAAAATATTTTTAAACAGTTTTGCAGATTTCTTTTATTATCCAATATTTCTAGATCGATGATTGGGGTCACACTATATCCATATTGTTAGACGTTTCAAAAGCTTTCTAAAACAGCTTTTAGTAGAGCTCTACCTCGCCTAGTTTAGGAGCAGCGACTCAGCGGCCAAAATATTTTTAAACAGTTTTGCAGACTTTTGAAGTTTTCTTTTATTATCCAATATTTCTAGATCGATGATTGGGGTCGCACTATATACATATTGTTAGACGTTTCAAAAGCTTTCTAAAACAGCTTTTAGTAGAGCTCTACCTCGCCTAGTTTAGGAGCAGCGACTCAGCAGCCAAAATATTTTTAAACAGTTTTGCAGATTTCTTTTATTATCCAATATTTCTAGATCGATGATTGGGGTCACACTATATACATATTGTTAGACGTTTCAAAAGCTTTGTAAAACAGCTTTTAGTAGAGCTCTACCTCGCCTAGTTTAGGAGCAGCGACTCAGCGGCCAAAATATTTTTCAACACTTTTGAAGTTTTCTTTTATTATCCAATATTTCTAGATCGATGATTGGGATCACACTATAAACATATTGTTAGACGTTTGAAAAGCTTTATAAAACAGCTTTTAGTAGAGCTCTACCTCGTCTAGTTTAGGAGCAGCGACTCAGCGGCCAAAATATTTTTCAACACTTTTGAAGTTTTCTTTTATTATCCAATATTTCTAGATCGATGATTGGGGTCACACTATAAACATATTGTGAGACGTTCCAAAAGCTTTCTAAAACAGCTTTTAGTAGAGCTCTACCTCGCCTAGTTTAGGAGCAGCGACTCAGCGGCCAAAATATTTTTCAACACATTTGAAGTTTTCTTTTATTATCCAATATTTCTAGATCGATGATTGAAGTCACACTATATACATATTTTGAAACGTTTCAAAAGCTTTCTACAATAGCTTTTAGTAGAGCTCTACCTCGCCTAGTTTAGGAGCAGTGACTCAGCGGCCAAAATATTTTTCAACATTTTTGATGTTTTCTTTTATTATCCAATATTTCTAGATCGATGATTGGGGTCACACTATAAACATATTGTTAGACGTTTCAAAAGCTTTCTAAAACAGCTTTTAGTAGAGCTCTACCTCGCCTAGTTTAGGAGCAGCGACTCAGCGGCCAAAATATTTTTCAACACTTTTGAAGTTTTCTTTTATTATCCAATATTTCTAGATCGATGATTGGGGTCACACTATAAACATATTGTTAGACGTTTCAAAAGCTTTCTAAAACAGCTTTTAGTAGAGCTCTACCTCGCCCAGTTTAGGAGCAGCGACTCAGCGGCCAAAATATTTTTCAACACTTTTGAAGTTTTCTTTTATTATCCAATATTTCTAGATCGATGATTGGGGTCACACTATATACATATTTTTAGACGTTTCAATAGCTTTCTAAAATAGCTTTTAGTAGAGCTCTACCTCGCCTAGTTTAGGAGCAGCGACTCAGCGGCCAAAATATTTTTAAACAGTTTTGCAGACTTTTGAAGTTTTCTTTTATTATCCAATATTTCTAGATCGATGATTGGGGTCACACTATATACATATTGTTAGACGTTTCAAAAGCTTTCTAAAACAGCTTTTAGTAGAGCTCTACCTCGCCTAGTTTAGGAGCAGCGACTCAGCGGCCAAAATATTTTTAAACAGTTTTGTAGATTTATTTTATTATCCAATATTTTTAGATCGATGATTGGGGTCACACTATAAACATATTGTTAGACGTTTCAAAAGCTTTCTAAAACAGCTTTTAGTAGAGCTCTACCTCGTCTAGCTTAGGAGCAGCGACTCAGCGGCCAAAATATTTTTCAACACTTTTGAAATTTTCTTTTATTATCCAATATTTCTAGATCGATGATTGGGGTCACACTATAAACATATTGTTAGACGTTTCAAAAGCTTTCTAAAACAGCTTTTAGTAGAGCTCTACCTCGCCTAGTTTAGGAGCAGCGACTCAGCGGCCAAAATATTTTTCAACACTTTTTATGTTTTCTTTTATTATCCAATATTTCTAGATCGATGATTGGGGTCACACTATATACATATTGTTAGACGTTTCAAAAGCTTTCTAAAACAGCTTTTAGTAGAGCTCTACCTCGCCTAGTTTAGGAGCAGCGACTCAGCGGCCAAAATATTTTTCAACACTTTTGAAGTTTTCTTTTATTATCCAATATTTCTAGATCGATGATTGGGGTCACACTATATACATATTGTTAGACGTTTCAAAAGCTTTCTAAAACAGCTTTTAGTAGAGCTCTACCTGGCCTAGTTTAGGAGCAGCGACTCAGCGGCCAAAATATTTTTAAACAGTTTTGCAGATTTCTTTTATTATCCAATATTTCTAGATCGATGATTGGGGTCACACTATATTCATATTGTTAGACGTTTGGAAAGCTTTCTAAAACAACTTTTAGTAGAGCTCTACCTCGCCTAGTTTAGGAGCAGCGACTCAGCGGCCAAAATATTTTTAAACAGTTTTGCAGACTTTTGAAGTTTTCTTTTATTATCCAATATTTCTAGATCGATGATTGGGGTCACACTATATCCATATTGTTAGACGTTTCAAAAGCTTTCTAAAACAGCTTTAAGTAGAGCTCTACCTCGCCTAGTTTAGGAGCAGCGACTCAGCGGCCAAAATATTTTTCAACAATTTTGAAGTTTTCTTTTATTATCCAATATTTCTAGATCGATGATTGGGGTCACACTATATACATATTGTTAGACGTTTCAAAAGCTTTCTAAAACAGCTTATAGTAGAGCTCTACCTCGCCTAGTTTAGGAGCAGCGACTCAGCGGCCAAAATATTTTTAAACAGTTTTGCAGATTTCTTTTATTATCCAATATTTCTAGATCGATGATTGGGGTCACACTATATACATATTTTTAGACGTTTCAAAAGCTTTCTAAAATAGCTTTTAGTAGAGCTCTACCTCGCCTAGTTTAGGAGCAGCGACTCAGCGGCCAAAATATTTTTCAACACTTTTGATGTTTTCTTTTATTATCCAATATTTCTAGATCGATGATTGGGGTCACACTATATACATATTTTTAGAAGTTTCAAAAGCTTTCTAAAATAGCTTTTAGTAGAGCTCTACCTCGCCTAGTTTAGGAGCAGCGACTCAGCGGCCAAAATATTTTTCAACACTTTTGATGTTTTCTTTTATTATCCAATATTTCTAGATCGATGATTGGGGTCACACTATAAACATATTTTTAGACGTTTCAAAAGCTTTCTAAAATAGCTTTTAGTAGAGCTCTACCTCGCCTAGTTTAGGAGCAGCGACTCAGCGGCCAAAATATTTTTAAACAGTTTTGCAGACTTTTGAAGTTTTCTTTTATTATCCAATATTTCTAGATCGATGATTGGGGTCACACTATATACATATTGTTAGACGTTTCAAAAGCTTTCTAAAACAGCTTTTAGTAGAGCTCTACCTCGCCTAGTTTAGGAGCAGCGACTCAGCGGCCAAAATATTTTTCAACACTTTTGAAGTTTTCTTTTATTATCCAATAGTTCTAGATCGATGATTGGGGTCACATTCTATACATATTGTTAGACGTTTCAAAAGCTTTCTAAAACAGCTTTTAGTAGAGCTCTACCTCGCCTAGTTTAGGAGCAGCGACTCAGCGGCCAAAATATTTTTCAACACTTTTGAAGTTTTCTTTTATTATCCAATATTTTTAGATCGATGATTGGGGTCACACTATAAACATATTGTTAGACGTTTCAAAAGCTTTCTAAAACAGCTTTTAGTAGAGCTCTACCTCGCCTAGTTTAGGAGCAGCGACTCAGCGGCCAAAATATTTTTCAACACTTTTGAAATTTTCTTTTATTATCCAATATTTCTAGATCGATGATTGGGGTCACACTATAAACATATTGTTAGACGTTTCAAAAGCTTTCTAAAACAGCTTTTAGTAGAGCTCTACCTCGCCTAGTTTAGGAGCAGCGACTCAGCGGCCAAAATATTTTTCAACACTTTTGAAGTTTTCTTTTATTATCCAATATTTCTAGATCGATGATTGGGGTCACACTATATACATATTGTTAGACGTTTCAAAAGCTTTCTAAAACAGCTTTTAGTAGAGCTCTACCTGGCCTAGTTTAGGAGCAGCGACTCAGCGGCCAAAATATTTTTCAACAATTTTGAAGTTTTCTTTTATTATCCAATAGTTCTAGGTCGATGATTGTGGTCACACTATATACATATTGTTAGACGTTTGAAAAGCTTTCTAAAACAGCTTTTAGTAGAGCTCTACCTCGCCTAGTTTAGGAGCAGCGTCTCAGCGGCCAAAATATTTTTAAACAGTTTTGCAGATTTCTTTTATTATCCAATATTTCTAGATCGATGATTGGGGTCACACTATATACATATTGTTAGACGTTTCAAAAGCTTTCTAAAACAGCTTTTAGTAGAGCTCTACCTGGCCTAGTTTAGGAGCAGCGACTCAGCGGCCAAAATATTTTTAAACAGTTTTGCAGACTTTTGAAGTTTTCTTTTATTATCCAATATTTCTAGATCGATGATTGGGGTCACACTATAATAATATTGTTAGACGTTTCAAAAGCTTTCTAAAACAGCTTTTAGTAGAGCTCTACCTCGCCTAGTTTAGGAGCAGCGACTCAGCGGCCAAAATATTTTTCAACACTTTTGAAGTTTTCTTTTATTATCCAATATTTCTAGATCGATGATTGGGGTCACACTATAAACATATTGTTAGACGTTTCAAAAGCTTTCTAAAACAGCTTTTAGTAGAGCTCTACCTCGCCTAGTTTAGGAGCAGCGACTCAGCGGCCTAAATATTTTTCAACACTTTTGAAGTTTTCTTTTATTATCCAATATTTCTAGATCGATGATTGGGGTCACACTATATACATATTGTTAGACGTTTCAAAAGCTTTCTAAAACAGCTTTTAGTAGAGCTCTACCTCGCCTAGTTTAGGAGCAGCGACTCAGCGGCCAAAATATTTTTAAACAGTTTTGCAGACTTTTGAAGTTTTCTTTTATTATCCAATATTTCTAGATCGATGATTGGGGTCACTTTATATACATATTGTTAGACGTTTCAAAAGCTTTCTAAAACAGCTTTAAGTAGAGCTCTACCTCGCCTAGTTTAGGAGCAGCGACTCAGCGGCCAAAATATTTTTCAACAATTTTGAAGTTTTCTTTTATTATCCAATAGTTCTAGGTCGATGATTGTGGTCACACTATATACATATTGTTAGACGTTTGAAAAGCTTTCTAAAACAGCTTTTAGTAGAGCTCTACCTCGCCTAGTTTAGGAGCAGCGTCTCAGCGGCCAAAATATTTTTAAACAGTTTTGCAGATTTCTTTTATTATCCAATATTTCTAGATCGATGATTGGGGTCACACTATATACATATTGTTAGACGTTTCAAAAGCTTTCTAAAACAGCTTTTAGTAGAGCTCTACCTGGCCTAGTTTAGGAGCAGCGACTCAGCGGCCAAAATATTTTTAAACAGTTTTGCAGACTTTTGAAGTTTTCTTTTATTATCCAATATTTCTAGATCGATGATTGGGGTCACACTATAATAATATTGTTAGACGTTTCAAAAGCTTTCTAAAACAGCTTTTAGTAGAGCTCTACCTCGCCTAGTTTAGGAGCAGCGACTCAGCGGCCAAAATATTTTTCAACACTTTTGAAGTTTTCTTTTATTATCCAATATTTCTAGATCGATGATTGGGGTCACACTATAAACATATTGTTAGACGTTTCAAAAGCTTTCTAAAACAGCTTTTAGTAGAGCTCTACCTCGCCTAGTTTAGGAGCAGCGACTCAGCGGCCTAAATATTTTTCAACACTTTTGAAGTTTTCTTTTATTATCCAATATTTCTAGATCGATGATTGGGGTCACACTATATACATATTGTTAGACGTTTCAAAAGCTTTCTAAAACAGCTTTTAGTAGAGCTCTACCTCGCCTAGTTTAGGAGCAGCGACTCAGCGGCCAAAATATTTTTAAACAGTTTTGCAGATTTCTTTTATTATCCAATATTTCTAGATCGATGATTGGGGTCACACTATATACATATTGTTAGACGTTTGGAAAGCTTTCTAAAACAACTTTTAGTAGAGCTCTACCTCGCCTAGTTTAGGAGCAGCGACTCAGCGGCCAAAATATTTTTAAACAGTTTTGCAGACTTTTGAAGTTTTCTTTTATTATCCAATATTTCTAGATCGATGATTGGGGTCACACTATATACATATTGTTAGACGTTTCAAAAGCTTTCTAAAACAGCTTTTAGTAGAGCTCTACCTCGCCTAGTTTAGGAGCAGCGACTCAGCGGCCAAAATATTTTTAAACAGTTTTGCAGATTTCTTTTATTATCCAATATTTCTAGATCGATGATTGGGGTCACACTATATTCATATTGTTAGACGTTTGAAAAGCTTTCTAAAACAGCTTTTAGTAGAGCTCTACCTCGCCTAGTTTAGGAGCAGCGACTCAGCGGCCAAAATATTTTTAAACAGTTTTGCAGACTTTTGAAGTTTTCTTTTATTATCCAATATTTCTAGATCGATGATTGGGGTCACACTATATACATATTGTTAGACGTTTCAAAAGCTTTCTAAAACAGCTTTAAGTAGAGCTCTACCTCGCCTAGTTTAGGAGCAGCGACTCAGCGGCCAAAATATTTTTCAACAATTTTGAAGTTTTCTTTTATTATCCTATATTTCTAGATCGATGATTGGGGTCACACTATATACATATTGTTAGACGTTTCAAAAGCTTTCTAAAACAGCTTATAGTAGAGCTCTACCTCGCCTAGTTTAGGAGCAGCGACTCAGCGGCCAAAATATTTTTAAACAGTTTTGCAGATTTCTTTTATTATCCAATATTTCTAGATCGATAATTAAGGTCACACTATATACATATTGTTAGACGTTTCAAAAGCTTTCTAAAACAGCTTTTAGTAGAGCTCTACCTCGCCTAGTTTAGGAGCAGCGACTCAGCGGCCAAAATATTTTTCAACACTTTTGAAGTTTTCTTTTATTATCCAATATTTCTAGATCGATGATTGGGGTCACACTATAAACATATTGTTAGACGTTTCAAAAGCTTTCTAAAACAGCTTTTAGTAGAGCTCTACCTCGCCTAGTTTAGGAGCAGCGACTCAGCGGCCTAAATATTTTTCAACACTTTTGAAGTTTTCTTTTATTATCCAATATTTCTAGATCGATGATTGGGGTCACACTATATACATATTGTTAGACGTTTCAAAAGCTTTCTAAAACAGCTTTTAGTAGAGCTCTACCTCGCCTAGTTTAGGAGCAGCGACTCAGCGGCCAAAATATTTTTAAACAGTTTTGCAGATTTCTTTTATTATCCAATATTTCTAAATCGATGATTGGGGTCACACTATATACATATTGTTAGACGTTTGGAAAGCTTTCTAAAACAGCTTTTAGTAGAGCTCTACCTCGCCTAGTTTAGGAGCAGCGACTCAGCGGCCAAAATATTTTTAAACAGTTTTGCAGACTTTTGAAGTTTTCTTTTATTATCCAATATTTCTAGATCGATGATTGGGGTCACACTATATACATATTGTTAGACGTTTCAAAAGCTTTCTAAAACAGCTTTTAGTAGAGCTCTACCTCGCCTAGTTTAGGAGCAGCGACTCAGCGGCCAAAATATTTTTAAACAGTTTTGCAGATTTCTTTTATTATCCAATATTTCTAGATCGATGATTGGGGTCACACTATATTCATATTGTTAGACGTTTGGAAAGCTTTCTAAAACAACTTTTAGTAGAGCTCTACCTCGCCTAGTTTAGGAGCAGCGACTCAGCGGCCAAAATATTTTTAAACAGTTTTGCAGACTTTTGAAGTTTTCTTTTATTATCCAATATTTCTAGATCGATGATTGGGGTCACACTATATCCATATTGTTAGACGTTTCAAAAGCTTTCTAAAACAGCTTTTAGTAGAGCTCTACCTCGCCTAGTTTAGGAGCAGCGACTCAGCGGCCAAAATATTTTTCAACAATTTTGAAGTTTTCTTTTATTATCCAATATTTCTAGATCGATGATTGGGGTCACACTATATACATATTGTTAGACGTTTCAAAAGCTTTCTAAAACAGCTTTTAGTAGAGCTCTACCTCGCCTAGTTTAGGAGCAGCGACTCAGCGGCCAAAATATTTTTAAACAGTTTTGCAGATTTCTTTTATTATCCAATATTTCTAGATCGATGATTGGGGTCACACTATATACATATTGTTAGACGTTTCAAAAGCTTTCTAAAACAGCTTTTAGTAGAGCTCTACCTTGCCTAGTTTAGGAGCAGCGACTCAGCGGCCAAAATATTTTTCAACACTTTTGAAGTTTTCTTTTATTATCCAATATTTCTAGATCGATGATTGGGGTCACACTATAAACATATTGTTAGACGTTTCAAAAGCTTTCTAAAACAGCTTTTAGTAGAGCTCTACCTCGCCTAGTTTAGGAGCAGCGACTCAGCGGCCTAAATATTTTTCAACACTTTTGAAGTTTTCTTTTATTATCCAATATTTCTAGATCGATGATTGGGGTCACACTATATACATATTGTTAGACGTTTGAAAAGCTTTCTAAAACAGCTTTTAGTAGAGCTCTACCTCGCCTAGTTTAGGAGCAGCGACTCAGCGGCCAAAATATTTTTAAACAGTTTTGCAGATTTCTTTTATTATCCAATATTTCTAGATCGATGATTGGGGTCACACTATATACATATTGTTAGACGTTTGGAAAGCTTTCTAAAACAACTTTTAGTAGAGCTCTACCTCGCCTAGTTTAGGAGCAGCGACTCAGCGGCCAAAATATTTTTAAACAGTTTTGCAGACTTTTGAAGTTTTCTTTTATTATCCAATATTTCTAGATCGATGATTGGGGTCACACTATATACATATTGTTAGACGTTTCAAAAGCTTTCTAAAACAGCTTTTAGTAGAGCTCTACCTCGCCTAGTTTAGGAGCAGCGACTCAGCGGCCAAAATATTTTTAAACAGTTTTGCAGATTTCTTTTATTATCCAATATTTCTAGATCGATAATTAAGGTCACACTATATACATATTGTTAGACGTTTCAAAAGCTTTCTAAAACAGCTTTTAGTAGAGCTCTACCTCGCCTAGTTTAGGAGCAGCGACTCAGCGGCCAAAATATTTTTCAACACTTTTGAAGTTTTCTTTTATTATCCAATATTTTTAGATCGATGATTGGGGTCACACTATAAACATATTGTTAGACGTTTCAAAAGCTTTCTAAAACAGCTTTTAGTAGAGCTCTACCTCGCCTAGTTTAGGAGCAGCGACTCAGCGGCCAAAATATTTTTCAACACTTTTGAAATTTTCTTTTATTATCCAATATTTCTAGATCGATGATTGGGGTCACACTATAAACATATTGTTAGACGTTTCAAAAGCTTTCTAAAACAGCTTTTAGTAGAGCTCTACCTCGCCTAGTTTAGGAGCAGCGACTCAGCGGCCAAAATATTTTTCAACACTTTTGAAGTTTTCTTTTATTATCCAATATTTCTAGATCGATGATTGGGGTCACACTATATACATATTGTTAGACGTTTCAAAAGCTTTCTAAAACAGCTTTTAGTAGAGCTCTACCTGGCCTAGTTTAGGAGCAGCGACTCAGCGGCCAAAATATTTTTCAACAATTTTGAAGTTTTCTTTTATTATCCAATAGTTCTAGGTCGATGATTGTGGTCACACTATATACATATTGTTAGACGTTTGAAAAGCTTTCTAAAACAGCTTTTAGTAGAGCTCTACCTCGCCTAGTTTAGGAGCAGCGTCTCAGCGGCCAAAATATTTTTAAACAGTTTTGCAGATTTCTTTTATTATCCAATATTTCTAGATCGATGATTGGGGTCACACTATATACATATTGTTAGACGTTTCAAAAGCTTTCTAAAACAGCTTTTAGTAGAGCTCTACCTGGCCTAGTTTAGGAGCAGCGACTCAGCGGCCAAAATATTTTTAAACAGTTTTGCAGACTTTTGAAGTTTTCTTTTATTATCCAATATTTCTAGATCGATGATTGGGGTCACACTATAATAATATTGTTAGACGTTTCAAAAGCTTTCTAAAACAGCTTTTAGTAGAGCTCTACCTCGCCTAGTTTAGGAGCAGCGACTCAGCGGCCAAAATATTTTTCAACACTTTTGAAGTTTTCTTTTATTATCCAATATTTCTAGATCGATGATTGGGGTCACACTATAAACATATTGTTAGACGTTTCAAAAGCTTTCTAAAACAGCTTTTAGTAGAGCTCTACCTCGCCTAGTTTAGGAGCAGCGACTCAGCGGCCAAAATATTTTTAAACAGTTTTGCAGACTTTTGAAGTTTTCTTTTATTATCCAATATTTCTAGATCGATGATTGGGGTCACTTTATATACATATTGTTAGACGTTTCAAAAGCTTTCTAAAACAGCTTTAAGTAGAGCTCTACCTCGCCTAGTTTAGGAGCAGCGACTCAGCGGCCAAAATATTTTTCAACAATTTTGAAGTTTTCTTTTATTATCCAATAGTTCTAGGTGGATGATTGTGGTCACACTATATACATATTGTTAGACGTTTGAAAAGCTTTCTAAAACAGCTTTTAGTAGAGCTCTACCTCGCCTAGTTTAGGAGCAGCGTCTCAGCGGCCAAAATATTTTTAAACAGTTTTGCAGATTTCTTTTATTATCCAATATTTCTAGATCGATGATTGGGGTCACACTATATACATATTGTTAGACGTTTCAAAAGCTTTCTAAAACAGCTTTTAGTAGAGCTCTACCTGGCCTAGTTTAGGAGCAGCGACTCAGCGGCCAAAATATTTTTAAACAGTTTTGCAGACTTTTGAAGTTTTCTTTTATTATCCAATATTTCTAGATCGATGATTGGGGTCACACTATAATAATATTGTTAGACGTTTCAAAAGCTTTCTAAAACAGCTTTTAGTAGAGCTCTACCTCGCCTAGTTTAGGAGCAGCGACTCAGCGGCCAAAATATTTTTAAACAGTTTTGCAGATTTCTTTTATTATCCAATATTTCTAGATCGATGATTGGGGTCACACTATATACATATTGTTAGACGTTTGGAAAGCTTTCTAAAACAACTTTTAGTAGAGCTCTACCTCGCCTAGTTTAGGAGCAGCGACTCAGCGGCCAAAATATTTTTAAACAGTTTTGCAGACTTTTGAAGTTTTCTTTTATTATCCAATATTTCTAGATCGATGATTGGGGTCACACTATATACATATTGTTAGACGTTTCAAAAGCTTTCTAAAACAGCTTTTAGTAGAGCTCTACCTCGCCTAGTTTAGGAGCAGCGACTCAGCGGCCAAAATATTTTTAAACAGTTTTGCAGATTTCTTTTATTATCCAATATTTCTAGATCGATGATTGGGGTCACACTATATTCATATTGTTAGACGTTTGAAAAGCTTTCTAAAACAGCTTTTAGTAGAGCTCTACCTCGCCTAGTTTAGGAGCAGCGACTCAGCGGCCAAAATATTTTTAAACAGTTTTGCAGACTTTTGAAGTTTTCTTTTATTATCCAATATTTCTAGATCGATGATTGGGGTCACACTATATACATATTGTTAGACGTTTCAAAAGCTTTCTAAAACAGCTTTAAGTAGAGCTCTACCTCGCCTAGTTTAGGAGCAGCGACTCAGCGGCCAAAATATTTTTCAACAATTTTGAAGTTTTCTTTTATTATCCTATATTTCTAGATCGATGATTGGGGTCACACTATATACATATTGTTAGACGTTTCAAAAGCTTTCTAAAACAGCTTATAGTAGAGCTCTACCTCGCCTAGTTTAGGAGCAGCGACTCAGCGGCCAAAATATTTTTAAACAGTTTTGCAGATTTCTTTTATTATCCAATATTTCTAGATCGATAATTAAGGTCACACTATATACATATTGTTAGACGTTTCAAAAGCTTTCTAAAACAGCTTTTAGTAGAGCTCTACCTCGCCTAGTTTAGGAGCAGCGACTCAGCGGCCAAAATATTTTTCAACACTTTTGAAGTTTTCTTTTATTATCCAATATTTCTAGATCGATGATTGGGGTCACACTATAAACATATTGTTAGACGTTTCAAAAGCTTTCTAAAACAGCTTTTAGTAGAGCTCTACCTCGCCTAGTTTAGGAGCAGCGACTCAGCGGCCTAAATATTTTTCAACACTTTTGAAGTTTTCTTTTATTATCCAATATTTCTAGATCGATGATTGGGGTCACACTATATACATATTGTTAGACGTTTCAAAAGCTTTCTAAAACAGCTTTTAGTAGAGCTCTACCTCGCCTAGTTTAGGAGCAGCGACTCAGCGGCCAAAATATTTTTAAACAGTTTTGCAGATTTCTTTTATTATCCAATATTTCTAAATCGATGATTGGGGTCACACTATATACATATTGTTAGACGTTTGGAAAGCTTTCTAAAACAACTTTTAGTAGAGCTCTACCTCGCCTAGTTTAGGAGCAGCGACTCAGCGGCCAAAATATTTTTAAACAGTTTTGCAGACTTTTGAAGTTTTCTTTTATTATCCAATATTTCTAGATCGATGATTGGGGTCACACTATATACATATTGTTAGACGTTTCAAAAGCTTTCTAAAACAGCTTTTAGTAGAGCTCTACCTCGCCTAGTTTAGGAGCAGCGACTCAGCGGCCAAAATATTTTTAAACAGTTTTGCAGATTTCTTTTATTATCCAATATTTCTAGATCGATGATTGGGGTCACACTATATTCATATTGTTAGACGTTTGGAAAGCTTTCTAAAACAACTTTTAGTAGAGCTCTACCTCGCCTAGTTTAGGAGCAGCGACTCAGCGGCCAAAATATTTTTAAACAGTTTTGCAGACTTTTGAAGTTTTCTTTTATTATCCAATATTTCTAGATCGATGATTGGGGTCACACTATATCCATATTGTTAGACGTTTCAAAAGCTTTCTAAAACAGCTTTTAGTAGAGCTCTACCTCGCCTAGTTTAGGAGCAGCGACTCAGCGGCCAAAATATTTTTCAACAATTTTGAAGTTTTCTTTTATTATCCAATATTTCTAGATCGATGATTGGGGTCACACTATATACATATTGTTAGACGTTTCAAAAGCTTTCTAAAACAGCTTATAGTAGAGCTCTACCTCGCCTAGTTTAGGAGCAGCGACTCAGCGGCCAAAATATTTTTAAACAGTTTTGCAGATTTCTTTTATTATCCAATATTTCTAGATCGATAATTAAGGTCACACTATATACATATTGTTAGACGTTTCAAAAGCTTTCTAAAACAGCTTTTAGTAGAGCTCTACCTTGCCTAGTTTAGGAGCAGCGACTCAGCGGCCAAAATATTTTTCAACACTTTTGAAGTTTTCTTTTATTATCCAATATTTCTAGATCGATGATTGGGGTCACACTATAAACATATTGTTAGACGTTTCAAAAGCTTTCTAAAACAGCTTTTAGTAGAGCTCTACCTCGCCTAGTTTAGGAGCAGCGACTCAGCGGCCTAAATATTTTTCAACACTTTTGAAGTTTTCTTTTATTATCCAATATTTCTAGATCGATGATTGGGGTCACACTATATACATATTGTTAGACGTTTGAAAAGCTTTCTAAAACAGCTTTTAGTAGAGCTCTACCTCGCCTAGTTTAGGAGCAGCGACTCAGCGGCCAAAATATTTTTAAACAGTTTTGCAGATTTCTTTTATTATCCAATATTTCTAGATCGATGATTGGGGTCACACTATATACATATTGTTAGACGTTTGGAAAGCTTTCTAAAACAACTTTTAGTAGAGCTCTACCTCGCCTAGTTTAGGAGCAGCGACTCAGCGGCCAAAATATTTTTAAACAGTTTTGTAGATTTATTTTATTATCCAATATTTTTAGATCGATGATTGGGGTCACACTATAAACATATTGTTAGACGTTTCAAAAGCTTTCTAAAACAGCTTTTAGTAGAGCTCTACCTCGCCTAGTTTAGGAGCAGCGACTCAGCGGCCAAAATATTTTTAAACAGTTTTGCAGATTTCTTTTATTATCCAATATTTCTAGATCGATGATTGGGGTCACACTATATTCATATTGTTAGACGTTTGGAAAGCTTTCTAAAACAGCTTTTAGTAGAGCTCTACCTCGCCTAGTTTAGGAGCAGCGTCTCAGCGGCCAACATATTTTTAAACAGTTTTGCAGATTTCTTTTATTATCCAATATTTCTAGATCGATGATTGGGGTCACACTATATACATATTGTTAGACGTTTCAAAAGCTTTCTAAAACAGCTTTTAGTAGAGCTCTACCTGGCCTAGTTTAGGAGCAGCGACTCAGCGGCCAAAATATTTTTAAACAGTTTTGCAGACTTTTGAAGTTTTCTTTTATTATCCAATATTTCTAGATCGATGATTGGGGTCACACTATAATAATATTGTTAGACGTTTGAAAAGCTTTCTAAAACAGCTTTTAGTAGAGCTCTACCTCGCCTAGTTTAGGAGCAGCGACTCAGCGGCCAAAATATTTTTCAACACTTTTGAAGTTTTCTTTTATTATCCAATATTTCTAGATCGATGATTGGGGTCACACTATAAACATATTGTTAGACGTTTCAAAAGCTTTCTAAAACAGCTTTTAGTAGAGCTCTACCTCGCCTAGTTTAGGAGCAGCGACTCAGCGGCCAAAATATTTTTAAACAGTTTTGCAGATTTCTTTTATTATCCAATATTTCTAGATCGATGATTGGGGTCACACTATATACATATTGTTAGACGTTTGAAAAGCTTTCTAAAACAGCTTTTAGTAGAGCTCTACCTCGCCTAGTTTAGGAGCAGCGACTCAGCGGCCAAAATATTTTTAAACAGTTTTGCAGATTTCTTTTATTATCCAATATTTCTAGATCGATGATTGGGGTCACACTATATACATATTGTTAGACGTTTGACAAGCTTTCTAAAACAGCTTTTAGTAGAGCTCTACCTCGCCTAGTTTAGGAGCAGCGACTCAGCGGCCAAAATATTTTTAAACAGTTTTGCAGATTTCTTTTATTATCCAATATTTCTAGATCGATGATTGGGGTCACACTATATACATATTGTTAGACGTTTGAAAAGCTTTCTAAAACAGCTTTTAGTAGAGCTCTACCTCGCCTAGTTTAGGAGCAGCGACTCAGCGGCCAAAATATTTTTAAACACTTTTGATGTTTTCTTTTATTATCCAATATTTCTAGATCGATGATTGGGGTCACACTATATACATATTGTTAGACGTTTCAAAAGCTTTCTAAAACAGCTTTTAGTAGAGCTCTACCTCGCCTAGTTTAGGAGCAGCGACTCAGCGGCCAAAATATTTTTCAACACTTTTGAAATTTTCTTTTATTATCCAATATTTCTAGATCGATGATTGGGGTCACACTATATACATATTGTTAGACGTTTCAAAAGCTTTCTAAAACAGCTTTTAGTAGAGCTCTACCTTGCCTAGTTTAGGAGCAGCGACTCAGCGGCCAAAATATTTTTCAACACTTTTTATGTTTTCTTTTATTATCCAATATTTCTAGATCGATGATTGGGGTCACACTATATACATATTGTTAGACGTTTCAAAAGCTTTCTAAAACAGCTTTTAGTAGAGCTCTACCTCGCCTAGTTTAGGAGCAGCGACTCAGCGGCCAAAATATTTTTCAACACTTTTGAAGTTTTCTTTTATTATCCAATATTTCGTACCCTTGGTAAAACAACGCCACATCTGCAAAAAGTCAAATGTTCAGGAGAGAGGTTTGAAGATTGCGTAAGTGCATTTTGAGGATAACTTTTTCAATTTTGAAGGAAACTTTATGAAATTTTGCATATGTAATTTGGTTAACAAAACTAACTGAATTCCTTATATTGCATCTTATTTAATACATTACTTTTGAAAATTGTATAACGCATGTGTACATATGGCATTGTTTTACCACGTACTAGGTGACTTATGTGGTCATCCGTCGTTATTTGATGAAAGAGTATGTGTCGCAAGTGCACGTGTAGCATTGTTTTACAAAGCATCCTATGACGCATGTAACAATAGGTCGTTTTTCTATTGAAAATCATCAAATTGCCCCTAGCAAAAGGATATTATTTACAAGAAATAGGCCATTCTTAAAGTAAATAACTCAATCGCGTGTAGCAAAACCCGCCGGGGGTCAAAAATATATTCATAAATGAGGGTTCAATACTAAATAAAAGAATAAAAAAGTGCATTTTCAAACAACATTATCATTTTAATAAAAATATTAATAAACAAAAATAAAATTCACTAGTTATCTGAAATAATAACCAAAAGTAATATAGAATACCTCGAATTCTAGTCACATTTCTTCAAATGAAACAATAAAAAATAAAGAGCCCTAATTCTTATGTCGCGTCTCTAAAAGTATAAAACTTTCTACATTACATGGAATAAGAGTATAGTAATAGATTATATCGCGTATATTAATTAATTTAATTACATCCCGACGTTTCGAACACTTTACAGGGTTCGTGGTTTACGGGTGAGTGACAATGAAGGAAATTGTATGCATCTACCTCCATGAAAATAAGACCATAATTAAAAAACTGCCCACATACACTATACTGGGTGACATCGGAGTCGTGATCAAAACTGTGAGAAACGTGTTAAGATGGTCATTCTCAACAAGGTTTCCCATGGAACAAATATGAATATCGCGAAAAAAAAAACTGTTTCCATACCGAACGGTGCGGAAGTGTTCATAACTTCCAGTCTCGTTTTATAATTATGTAAAGACATTTGGAAAGGATTAGTATGGAGAAATGTATACATATTAATGAACACGAACTTTACTAGTCGTAAAAAAAGTAAGTTTGTTCATATAGGTCCCATAGAGAACATTGTTTAGGAAGACCATCTTAACACGTTTCTCACAGTTTGGATCACGACTCCGATGTCACCCTGTATAGTAGACCACAGACAGACGGTAAACTTTAGGGGTGGTTGTATATAGGTACTAAACTGGCAAGTTTAATTTTTGCTAGTAATTCATGATATGTAGTTTTAAAATAAAGACAACAAATAAATTATCTACGCCGGCTCTAATCTCACAACTCGGACCTGAGAAGAAATATTTTCCTTTGTATTGTCAGGAAAGTATACCAATTTTGGAGCCAGCAAGAAACTCAGTGGGACGCTGGGACGTTTTTTTTTTCAAAAAACATTAAAATCTTCATGCATCGGACCAAAACATACAATTTTAAATAACATTCAATTGAAAATTAATTTGGAAAATAATACTGCCTGTACTAAAAAGCCTAACGTCAAACTCATCAGCCTCACAGTCGATCAGTATGTTCCTTTATCAGATGAACTACCGAATCCCAAGCTGGTGGTAGAGAATAGCTTTTTTCTATCCTATTCAAGTTTGGATATTACATTATCTCAATGGGCTCGCGCAGCATTCTGGGAACGTTTATCTTCTCCTTCACTTGAGAACCAGAGGCTTGTCAAACTTTATAGAATTATTTGCTCTATCTATGGCCATGTTCCCTGACTACAGACTGTGGTCGACGGTGCTTGATATCGGCAGAGCACCTTCAACCCTAATGCTTTGCTTCGTGTGCCCAACATATTAAAGGCCACATTCACAGTCCAGCTTATACATTCCTGTATGCTTAGCACATGATTGGTATGTCAGTATGACGCCGCGAGATAGATTTTCCATCTTTACTAACTATATGAATAAAAGAGGGATGGATAGTAGACTAGAGATGGATCTTGCGGCACATATTGTCGCACTCATCCTGTGCTAAGCCTACTGCACTCTTTAACTGGGTGTTACATTTTACAGGCCTCACAAACTGGGTTATCTTCTTCATCAGCTTGAATAGTAGGTACATTACCACAAAATCCGAGAAGTAAGGTCTTGCAGGCCCAATAGATATATGAAGCCTGCAAGCCTTTTCCGGCTGAAGCTTGTATAGTGATTTTCTCAAACTTGTAATGAAATAAAAAAAGAAATGTTACTAGTCAGTTTCATTGATTCAAGTCTGTCATACTTCGACGTTTAAAAATAAAAGAAAGGTGTTTCGCCGGCTGAAGCCTAACATTTTGTATGAAATCCCTTTAAATCATTGTTCGCTGGTAGTACCCAAAACTACGTACTTCCTTGATTGATTTGAGGTACGTCATGTAAAAATTTCATTGCAAGTGTAAGAAAATAAGTTTCAATAGAAGTACGTTTCGTGATTCGGCCGATCCTATAACCCCTCCAACAAGAGGCAGAATGTTGAAGAGTTCAGGTTTTGGTCAGAATATATAACGCTTTGTGTCTCCATCTTTGGTAGTATACTGCGGTAGTAAGCGTTTTAGTTGATTTTAGAGACAATAATTTCGACCCTTTAAGTAACTGTCTTGTTTCTCCTCTCAGGACCGTCGGTAGGTCTATATCCGATTCATGGCTCTCATTTGAAATAGCATAAACAGATACTTCATCATTTTCACCACCTAGGGAAGGCATTGTAGTATCATTTTTATGGCCTCTGGACGGCATTGAAGTAACAGACGTAGCTGGAGACATGTCCTCATGTGGAGCAAATGTCCTCGCAATATTTCTGGTGCATTTTTGTTTTAGGTATGCTATCTGTATTGAAGGCAAAACGTTTCCGAGAAAGAGGTGTGTGAAACAACTCCTTTCTTGATGATGTTTAGCACATCTGCAAAGCTAAATTGCTCAGGGTATGGCATCAAATTATTTCTTCATCAGATGGCATGCGCGAAAACTCCGCAACAGCTTATGAAATTTAAAGTAACACGTAAAAACTCAATGTACTTGTATATTTAAGGAAAAAGTTTGCAGTGTGTAAAACAAAATAAAAGTTAGAGTAATTAGGTTAAAAATGTGTTAATACAATTACGTAGGTATACTATACAATTAATACATAAAAAAACTTTAACGTTTATACAGTTAATATGTATTTTCTAGCATTTAAAGTTTTTAAAAACGACGCAAGTTAGACTATGACCTAATAAAATGACGTAAGTGCACGTACATCACTAACAATTCCGTCATATAATGCAGCATCTTGACAAGCGACTATGAAGATTTTGTAGAATACAAGCGCAAGCGAACATAAGATCACCCTTTAAAAAATCTTGAATTTACGTAAAACTCATAGCATAACATACCATAGTATATATTAAATTAGTTTAAAATAAAATTTTATTTACATATCATTATCCGGAGAAAAATATCGTATATGAACATGCGACGGGTCATTTTAAGGCAATAATTAGCACCCAAACAGCAGTAAGTGCACATACGTTTGTTTTGCACAAACATATCTAAATAGCATTTAAAATAACTCACCATTGGAGATATCATTTCCCGTTTCCATTTTTGTTAATTTTGATTCAACATACGACATATAATAAATGTCCGAGAAAAATGACGTATCTGATATTGCGACTGCGCGCGCGGCACCGTTAGCGACGTAAAACAACGAAGCATGTGCACAAGTAGCATTATTTTAGGACCACAAATCACTTACGTCGTTTTCCGTGTAAATTATCTCTGAAACTAAATAACTTAGAATAAAAATTGTTTTCGTATAATGATAAACGCATATTTTAAAGGCTATTTCCGTAATAAAAACACTTTTGACGGATGATCACATGTTGCGTTATTTGACTAAGGGTGCGATTTCTAGATCGATGATTGGGGTCACACTATATACATATTGTTAGACGTTTCAAAAGCTTTCTAAAACAGCTTTTAGTAGAGCTCTACCTGGCCTAGTTTAGGAGCAGCGACTCAGCGGCCAAAATATTTTTCAACACTTTTGAAGTTTTCTTTTATTATCCAATATTTCTAGATCGATGATTGGGGTCACACTATATACATATTGTTAGACGTTTCAAAAGCTTTCTAAAACAGCTTTTAGTAGAGCTCTACCTCGCCTAGTTTAGGAGCAGCGACTCAGCGGCCAAAATATTTTTCAATACTTTTGAAGTTTTCTTTTATTATCCAATAGTTCTAGATCGATGATTGGGGTCACACTATACATGGTGTAATCGTTAAGTGTTGCCAGGCCATAATTCCGTAAATATAGCAGATACCAGAAAACTTCTAGCTGATATCAAAAGTACGTTACCCAACGAGTAAAATTACACTAATAACTTTTTTTAAATAAAATCAGAAATATCTCAAATATTAACTTCAAACCCTTCCATACATTTAGTACGTAAACGTTCATTCAAAGAGTAGTTTAATACGAATATTTTTTTATTTAGGAATAAATGTTAGATTATTATTTCATAAACGTTAGTATTATTATTTGATTACAATGTATTCGTACAAATAACGAATCTCTAACAGTTTTATCTGTTATGACACCCGACGTTTTTTAAGGCCAGTCGTCATACTAAATGTATGGGAGCGTTTTAACTTAGTATTTTCAATATTACTCCATCTATTTAGAAAAAGTTATTAATGCAATTTTATTCGTTGGGTAATGCACTTTCGATATCAGTTGGAAGTTTATTGATATCTGTTATATTTACGGAATTATGGCCTTATAAGTGTGGCCACACTTAACGATTACACCCTGTATACATATTTTTAGACGTTTCAAAAGCTTTCTAAAACAGCTTTTAGTAGAGCTCTACCTCGCCTAGTTTAGGAGCAGCGTCTCAGCGGCCAAAATATTTTTAAACAGTTTTGCAGATTTCTTTTATTATCCAATATTTCTAGATCGATGATTGGGGTCACACTATATACATATTGTTAGACGTTTCAAAAGCTTTCTAAAACAGCTTTTAGTAGAGCTCTACCTCGCCTAGTTTAGGAGCAGCGACTCAGCGGCCAAAATATTTTTCAACACTTTTGAAGTTTTCTTTTATTATCCAATATTTCTAGATCGATGATTGGGGTCACACTATAAACATATTGTTAGACGTTTCAAAAGCTTTCTAAAACAGCTTTTAGTAGAGCTCTACCTCGCCTAGTTTAGGAGCAGCGACTCAGCGGCCTAAATATTTTTCAACACTTTTGAAGTTTTCTTTTATTATCCAATATTTCTAGATCGATGATTGGGGTCACACTATATACATATTGTTAGACGTTTCAAAAGCTTTCTAAAACAGCTTTTAGTAGAGCTCTACCTCGCCTAGTTTAGGAGCAGCGACTCAGCGGCCAAAATATTTTTAAACAGTTTTGCAGATTTCTTTTATTATCCAATATTTCTAGATCGATGATTGGGGTCACACTATATACATATTGTTAGACGTTTGGAAAGCTTTCTAAAACAACTTTTAGTAGAGCTCTACCTCGCCTAGTTTAGGAGCAGCGACTCAGCGGCCAAAATATTTTTAAACAGTTTTGCAGACTTTTGAAGTTTTCTTTTATTATCCAATATTTCTAGATCGATGATTGGGGTCACACTATATACATATTGTTAGACGTTTCAAAAGCTTTCTAAAACAGCTTTAAGTAGAGCTCTACCTCGCCTAGTTTAGGAGCAGCGACTCAGCGGCCAAAATATTTTTCAACAATTTTGAAGTTTTCTTTTATTATCCAATATTTCTAGATCGATGATTGGGGTCACACTATATACATATTGTTAGACGTTTCAAAAGCTTTCTAAAACAGCTTTTAGTAGAGCTCTACCTCGCCTAGTTTAGGAGCAGCGACTCAGCGGCCAAAATATTTTTCAACACTTTTGAAGTTTTCTTTTAATATCAAATATTTCTAGATCGATGACTGGGGTCACACTATATACATATTGTTAGACGTGTGAAAAGCTTTCTAAAACAGCTTTTAGTAGAGCTCTACCTCGCCTAGTTTAGGAGCAGCGACTCAGCGGCCAAAATATTTTTCAACACTTTTGAAGTTTTCTTTTATTATCCAATATTTCTAGATCGATGATTGGGGTCACACTATATACATATTGTTAGACGTTTGAAAAGCTTTCTAAAACAGCTTTTAGTAGAGCTCTACCTTGCCTAGTTTAGGAGCAGCGACTCAGCGGCCAAAATATTTTTAAACAGTTTTGCAGATTTCTTTTATTATCCAATATTTCTAGATCGATGATTGGGGTCACACTATATACATATTGTTAGACGTTTGAAAAGCTTTCTAAAACAGCTTTTAGTAGAGCTCTACCTCGCCTAGTTTAGGAGCAGCGACTCAGCGGCCAAAATATTTTTCAACACTTTTGAAGTTTTCTTTTATTATCCAATATTTCTAGATCGATGATTGGGGTCACACTATAATAATATTGTTAGACGTTTCAGAAGCTTTCTAAAACAGCTTTTAGTAGAGCTCTACCTTGCCTAGTTTAGGAACAGCGACTTAGCGGCCAAAATATTTTTCAAAACTATTGAAGTTTTCTTTTATTATCCAATATATCTAGATCGATGATTGGGGTCACACTATATACATATTGTTATACGTTTGAAAAGCTTTCTAAAACAGCTTTTAGTAGAGCTCTACCTCGCCTAGTTTAGGAGCAGCGACTCAGCGGCCAAAATATTTTTAAACAGTTTTGCAGATTTCTTTTATTATCCAATATTTCTAGATCGATGATTGGGGTCACACTATATACATATTGTTAGACGTTTGAAAAGCTTTCTAAAACAGCTTTTAGTAGAGCTCTACCTCGCCTAGTTTAGGAGCAGCGACTCAGCGGCCAAAATATTTTTAAACAGTTTTGCAGATTTCTTTTATTATCCAATATTTCTAGATCGATGATTGGGGTCACACTATATACATATTGTTAGACGTTTGAAAAGCTTTCTAAAACAGCTTTTAGTAGAGCTCTACCTCGCCTAGTTTAGGAGCAGCGACTCAGCGGCCAAAATATTTTTCAACACTTTTGAAGTTTTCTTTTATTATCCAATATTTCTAGATCGATGATTGGGGTCACACTATAAACATATTGTTAGACGTTTCAGAAGCTTTCTAAAACAGCTTTTAGTAGAGCTCTACCTCGCCTAGTTTAGGAGCAGCGACTCAGCGGCCAAAATATTTTTCAACACTTTTGAAGTTTTCTTTTATTATCCAATATTTCTAGATCGATGATTGGGGTCACACTATAAACATATTGTTAGACGTTTCAAAAGCTTTCTAAAACAGCTTTTAGTAGAGCTCTACCTCGCCTAGTTTAGGAGCAGCGACTCAGCGGCCAAAATATTTTTCAACACTTTTGAAGTTTTTTTTATTATCCAATAGTTCTAGATCGATGATTGGGGTCACACTATATACATATTTTTAGACGTTTCAAAAGCTTTCTAAAATAGCTTTTAGTAGAGCTCTACCTCGCCTAGTTTAGGAGCAGCGACTCAGCGGCCAAAATATTTTTCAACACTTTTGATGTTTTCTTTTATTATCCAATATTTCTAGATCGATGATTGGGGTCACACTATATACATATTTTTAGACGTTTCAAAAGCTTTCTAAAATAGCTTTTAGTAGAGCTCTACCTCGCCTAGTTTAGGAGCAGCGACTCAGCGGCCAAAATATTTTTAAACAGTTTTGCAGACTTTTGAAGATTTCTTTTATTATCCAATATTTCAAGATCGATGATTGGGGTCACACTATATACATATTGTTAGACGTTTCAAAAGCTTTCTAAAACAGCTTTTAGTAGAGCTCTACCTCGCCTAGTTTAGGAGCAGCGACTCAGCGGCCAAAATATTTTTAAACAGTTTTGCAGATTTATTTTATTATCCAATATTTTTAGATCGATGATTGGGGTCACACTATAAACATATTGTTAGACGTTTCAAAAGCTTTCTAAAACAGCTTTTAGTAGAGCTCTACCTCGCCTAGTTTAGGAGCAGCGACTCAGCGGCCAAAATATTTTTAAACGGTTTTGCAGATTTCTTTTATTATCCAATATTTCTAGATCGATGATTGGGGTCACACTATATACATATTGTTAGACGTTTTATAAGCTTTCCAAAACAACTTTAAGTATAGCTCTCCCTCGCCTAGTTTAGGAACAGCGACTTAGCGGCCAAAATATTTTTCAAAACTATTGAAGTTTTCTTTTATTATCCAATATTTCTAGATCGATGATTGGGGTCACACTATATACATATTGTTAGACGTTTGAAAAGCTTTCTAAAACAGCTTTTAGTAGAGCTCTACCTCGCCTAGTTTAGGAGCAGCGACTCAGCGGCCAAAATATTTTTAAACAGTTTTGCAGATTTCTTTTATTATCCAATATTTCTAGATCGATGATTGGGGTCACACTATATACATATTGTTAGACGTTTGAAAAGCTTTCTAAAACAGCTTTTAGTAGAGCTCTACCTCGCCTAGTTTAGGAGCAGCGACTCAGCGGCCAAAATATTTTTAAACAGTTTTGCAGATTTCTTTTATTATCCAATATTTCTAGATCGATGATTGGGGTCACACTATATACATATTGTTAGACGTTTGAAAAGCTTTCTAAAACAGCTTTTAGTAGAGCTCTACCTTGCCTAGTTTAGGAGCAGCGACTCAGCGGCCAAAATATTTTTTAACAGTTTTGCAGATTTCTTTTATTATCCAATATTTCTAGATCGATGATTGGGGTCACACTATATACATATTGTTAGACGTTTGAAAAGCTTTCTAAAACAGCTTTTAGTAGAGCTCTACCTCGCCTAGTTTAGGAGCAGCGACTCAGCGGCCAAAATATTTTTCAACACTTTTGAAGTTTTCTTTTATTATCCAATATTTCTAGATCGATGATTGGGGTCGCACTATATACATATTGTTAGACGTTTCAAAAGCTTTCTAAAACAGCTTTTAGTAGAGCTCTACCTCGCCTAGTTTAGGAGCAGCGACTCAGCGGCCAAAATATTTTTCAACACTTTTGAAATTTTCTTTTATTATCCAATATTTCTAGATCGATGATTGGGGTCACACTATAAACATATTGTTAGACGTTTCAAAAGCTTTCTAAAACAGCTTTTAGTAGAGCTCTACCTCGCCTAGTTTAGGAGCAGCGACTCAGCGGCCAAAATATTTTTCAACACTTTTGAAGTTTTCTTTTATTATCCAATATTTCTAGATCGATGATTGGGGTCACACTATATACATATTGTTAGACGTTTCAAAAGCTTTCTAAAACAGCTTTTAGTAGAGCTCTACCTGGCCTAGTTTAGGAGCAGCGACTCAGCGGCCAAAATATTTTTAAACAGTTTTGCAGACTTTTGAAGTTTTCTTTTATTATCCAATATTTCTAGATCGATGATTGGGGTCACACTATATACATATTGTTAGACGTTTCAAAAGCTTTCTAAAACAGCTTTTAGTAGAGCTCTACCTGGCCTAGTTTAGGAGCAGCGACTCAGCGGCCAAAATATTTTTAAACAGTTTTGCAGACTTTTGAAGTTTTCTTTTATTATCCAATATTTCTAGATCGATGATTGGGGTCACACTATATACATATTGTTAGACGTTTCAAAAGCTTTCTAAAACAGCTTTTAGTAGAGCTCTACCTCGCCTAGTTTAGGAGCAGCGACTCAGCGGCCAAAATATTTTTCAACACTTTTGAAGTTTTCTTTTATTATCCAATATTTCTAGATAGATGATTGGGGTCACACTATATACATATTGTTAGACGTTTCAAAAGCTTTCTAAAACAGCTTTTAGTAGAGCTCTACCTGGCCTAGTTTAGGAGCAGCGACTCAGCGGCCAAAATATTTTTAAACAGTTTTGCAGACTTTTGAAGTTTTCTTTTATTATCCAATATTTCTAGATCGATGATTGGGGTCACACTATATACATATTGTTAGACGTTTCAAAAGCTTTCTAAAACAGCTTTTAGTAGAGCTCTACCTCGCCTAGTTTAGGAGCAGCGACTCAGCGGCCAAAATATTTTTAAACAGTTTTGCAGATTTATTTTATTATCCAATATTTTTAGATCGATGATTGGGGTCACACTATAAACATATTGTTAGACGTTTTAAAAGCTTTCTAAAACAGCTTTAAGTAGAGCTCTACCTCGCCTAGTTTAGGAGCAGCGACTCAGCGGCCAAAATATTTTTCAACACTTTTGAAGTTTTCTTTTATTATCCAATAGTTCTAGATCGATGATTGGGGTCACACTATATACATATTATTAGGCGTTTAAAAAGCTTTCTAAAACAGCTTTTAGTAGAGCTCTACCTCGCCTAGTTTAGGAGCAGCGACTCAGCGGCCAAAATATTTTTAAACAGTTTTGTAGATTTATTTTATTATCCAATATTTTTAGATCGATGATTGGGGTCACACTATAAACATATTGTTAGACGTTTCAAAAGCTTTCTAAAACAGCTTTTAGTAGAGCTCTACCTCGTCTAGTTTAGGAGCAGCGACTCAGCGGCCAAAATATTTTTAAACAGTTTTGTAGATTTATTTTATTATCCAATATTTTTAGATCGATGATTGGGGTCACACTATAAACATATTGTTAGACGTTTCAAAAGCTTTCTAAAACAGCTTTTAGTAGAGCTCTACCTCGTCTAGTTTAGGAGCAGCGACTCAGCGGCCAAAATATTTTTCAACACTTTTGAAGTTTTCTTTTATTATCCAATATTTCTAGATCGATGATTGGGATCACACTATATACATATTGTTAGACGTTTGAAAAGCTTTCTAAAACAGCTTTTAGTAGAGCTCTACCTCGTCTAGTTTAGGAGCAGCGACTCAGCGGCCAAAATATTTTTCAACACTTTTGATGTTTTCTTTTATTATCCAATATTTCTAGATCGATGATTGGGGTCACGCTATATACATTTTGTTAGACGTTTCAAAAGCTTTCTAAAACAGCTTTTAGTAGAGCTCTACCTCGCCTAGTTTAGGAGCAGCGACTCAGCGGCTAATATGTTTATAGTGTGACCCCAATCATCGATCTAGAAATATTGGATAATAAAAGAAATCTGCAAAACTGTTTAAAAATATTTTGGCCGCTGAGTCGCTGCTCCTAAACTAGGCGAGGTAGAGCTCTACTAAAAGCTGTTTTAGAAAGCTTTTGAAACGTCTAACAATATGTTTATAGTGTGACCCTAATCATCGATCTAGAAATATTGGATAATAAAAGAAAACTTCAAAAGTGTTGAAAAATATTTTGGCCGCTAAGTCGCTGTTCCTAAACTAGGCGAGGTAGAGCTATACTTAAAGCTGTTTTGGAAAGCTTATAAAACGTCTAACAATATGTATATAGTGTGACCCCAATCATCGATCTAGAAATATTGGATAATAAAAGAAATCTGCAAAACTGTTTAAAAATATTTAGGCCGCTGAGTCGCTACTCCTAAACTAGGCGAGGTAGAGCTCTACTAAAAGCTGTTTTAGAAAGCTTTTCACACGTCTAACAATATGTATATAGTGTGACCCCAGTCATCGATCTAGAAATATTTGATATTAAAAGAAAACTTCAAAAGTGTTGAAAAATATTTTGGCCGCTGAGTCGCTGCTCCTAAACTAGGCGAGGTAGAGCTCTACTAAAAGCTGTTTTAGAAAGCTTTTGAAACGTCTAACAATATGTATATAGTGTGACCCCAATCATCGATCTAGAAATATTGGATAATAAAAGAAAACTTCAAAAGTCTGCAAAACTGTTTAAAAATATTTTGGCCGCTGAGTCGCTACTCCTAAACTAGGCGAGGTAGAGCACTACTAAAAGCTGTTTTAGAAAGCTTTTGAAACGCCTAACAATATGTATATAGTGTTACCTCAATCATCGATCTAGAAATATTGGATAATAAAAGAAAACTTCAAAAGTGTTGAAAAATATTTTGGCCGCTGAGTCGCTACTCCTAAACTAGGCAAGGTAGAGCTCTACTAAAAGCTGTTTTAGAAAGCTTTTGAAACGCCTAACAATATGTATATAGTGTGACCCCAATCATCGATCTTGAACTATTGGATAATAAAAGAAAACTTCAAAAGTGTTGAAAAATATTTTGGCCGCTGAGTCGCTGTTCCTAAACTAGGCGTGGTAGAGCTCTATAAAAAGCTGTTTTAGAAAGCTTTTAAAACTTCTAACAAGATGTTTATAGTTCGACCACAATCATCGGTCTGGAAAGTAAGGAAAATAAAACAACCCTTCATAAGTTTTGAAAATAATTCCTTTACTGTGTCACTGCTCGTTAACTCATTTAAGTTGATCTCTACTCAAAGCTGATTTAGAACATTACGAGTAAATAGCCTTTTGAATGCTTTATAAATATTCAATACGCAGCTTTATATATTTTAAGTTTTACCCTACTTATGTATAGCGGCCGTGTCTGGCGACGGCCAGTAAGAATACATTTATCATCACCCCAACTCCTCCTTCGCGGGTCGTAAGAGTCGACTAAGGGATTGAAGTGTCACTGACCATTATTTGACAAAATATTGATAATGGGCAGCAGCGTCCTCACACGTCACACATTACTGTGATCGCCAACCCGCTTGCTCGGCGTGGCGATTATGGGCATTGACCTCCTAATGCGTCTATACGCATAGTTAATAGGAGAGGCCTACGTCCAGCAGTGGACTATCATAGTTTGATGCTGATGATGATGATTATGTATAATAGCGGCACTAATTGGACTTCCTAATTTGGTAGGATAATCTAAGTGTGAAGTTAGCGGCCAAAATGTTGGCGGCGGATTGGCGCCAACATTTGGCCGCCAACTTTTGGCCGCTAACTTCACACCGGTCTCTTTTAAGCGCATGTTGCGCAAGCATCCCTTGGATAGGGTTCAGGCATCGTACTGGTGATGTTTCACAGTGGGTTATATGTAATTTTATTCATTGCATGTAATATTTGTCCATATTTATTGTTTTATTGCGATTGAAGATTTTTTTAAACAGAAAAAAAAACATTATCATGCATCTCATCACCATCAGCTATCATCACTCCTATTAACTATGCGTTTGATGAGTAAAACTATAAATAAGTCTGATGGATTGTAGCTTTTTCATATTGCATTTTTCTATACCAATCGGCAGTAGAATGTATAAAAAAGTAAACAAACCTAAAACTTGCATTAATCCATAATCACACATTCGTAAACCTTGAGTTCACATACATTTTTAGTAAAAATTATTATTATTTCTTAGTACTAATGTAAAAATATATCTGCGAACGTGTTTCACAATATATAAATAATAAATAAATAAATAAATATCTTGGGACATCTTACACAGATCAACCCAGTCCCACGGTAAGCTCAATTAAGGCTTGTGATGCGGGTACCAGGCGACGATATATATAATAGATACATACGTATAGATACTTAGATACATACACAGCCACGACCGGCCGGGATTCGAACCCGGAACCTCCAGCTTCGTAGGCAGGGTCACTACCAACTAGGCTACAGAGGCTGACAATACATGTCAAAAGACATCAAATCGAATGCTATGAAAAGACAGCCATATTCAGGTGCATTTAGTCCAAACGAGCATTCGCTTGTAAGTTCTCATTGAGAATGTTTCCATGAGAACTTATAAAAAAGTGTTATGAATAATATTGTGTTTCACAATAAAACTGAGTAAACAAGGCATACCGTAAAAGGCATGTATATGCAACGGTTTGGGCATGATTACATTGCTTGCCAAACTTGAATTGCCGAGAACATTCTCTATGCAAGTTTCGCAACTTATATTCAGCCATACTTGTTTACAGTTTCCTAGCTTCTACTGACGAATGAATTATGTGCATCATCATCCATTTTTTTATTTTTATTTGCCTTAATTTTTTTAACCTACTTTTCATGGCCATTTCTTGGTAATAAAGGTGACAAGTGGTAAAGCATATTTTTGGCTACCTGCACCTATTTAGCGGTATAAAATATTTAGCAATGAGAACCAAGAACGTGCTTCATATTTCAAATGCTAGGGTATTATGAAATTTATCTGCGTCAGGCTAAATAAAGTTATTTTCTCTATGCTTAGAATAGTTGGTTTAAAAGCCATTTCATATTTAACTACATATTTTAAAGAGCTATAAAATGTTTTATGACGGTTTAAAGTGCATAACCTCGTAATCATAACATATGAATATTAAATAAAAATACTAACTGAAACTTACACGCATAGTAATGTACCTATTTTTCATGAATGAATTTATAACATAAACATGTAATCAATGATAGTAAAAAATATTTATTAAAAATATTTGTAGGTTCAAGAGCTATCTGATAGCCTAAGAAAGTCTAAGAAAAAATATTAGTTAAAACATTAAACCAATCAATCTTCGTTTATATGAGTGATAAAAAATATATACCTGTATACAGGTTGGTCATGAACCATACCCACTAACTTTATACATGCATTTTTGATGTCAAAAGAAGTCAAAAAAATATTACATGACATGTGTCATATTCGAGCAAATATTATTTTGACGTTTTTTTAATTTGTTTATACGTGACCAGTAAAAAAATTCAGGCAAAGGTTTTTTAAAAGTGTTTTTAATCAAACAAATTACGTTAAAGGTTTTTCATAAACTTTTCTAACGCTAAACTCTTAGTGTAAAAATAGTGCATGCATTTTTCAGTGAGTTAATTATGAAAATTGTTTTTGAAAATAAAAACAAAGCTGAATCCAGAAAAGTTCTTAAGAAATCTTTCAAGTCTGTCAGTATACTCATGAGTGCAATAAATAAATTAATATCTTTGGACATCTTACACAAATCGACCTAGTTCAACGGTAAGCTCAATTAAGGCTTGTGATGTGGGTACCAAGCGACGATATAAAGCGAATTAAATACATACACAGCCATGACCAAGGAACAAATATTTGTGATTAATAAATACACAAGTAAGGCCCTCGCCGAGATTCGAACCGGGAACCTCCAGCTTCGTAGGCAGGGTCACTACCAACTAGGCTACTGAGGATGATATGCAATGTATATTAAAAAAAATAATATGTCTTCAATTGATTCATATTTCATTCATATTAATATTGTACTTATTTAAAGGATCGAAATGACAGAAAGAATGAGAGGTGAGGTGTAAGCTAGATAGACATTGTAAAAAATACAGAACAAGCTGCAAACGGATGGCATAGTGGAGCTAGCAGGCACTCAAAGCCGCACGGACATCAATTTGATTACAATACAAATGAAACGATTACTCACAATACCTCGTATACTACTCGCTCCTGCCATTGAAAACTAGCCTTTATTGCAAGGGTGGTCGAGCGTAATATAGAAAAAAGTTAAAACCAGGAATGATCTTGTCAAAGTCGTTTAAAATATGTAAGAGAACGCCACTACAAAACGCTATCAAAAACGCTCCGTAAAAAAATCATACGAAATATTTTCTGCTTCAGGACGGTCCGCAAAAAGGTTTTGCAGCTTTGCCTTGCGAATTAAACGGGACATAAAAAGTTAAACATTTCCGCTGTGGACTGTACGTGACTGGAGTTCTGGAAACCCCGATTTTTTTATTTAATTTCGTTTTAAAGGGATACTTTGAGGGTATTCTAATACGGGGTCGATTCTGCTTTTAATGTTGATTGGAAGGTTTAAGTTAATTTTCGAAATAGGTCGCTTGATCAACCGGTATAATGTAACATGTATCTTTTGATGTTGCTGCGAATTTGAGCTATTTTCGTTATTTGGCATTGCTTAGGTTTTATATCTGGGTTTTGCAACTAAGTAATTGCTTTCTCGTTTTAGCTTCAACTTTTTCGTGTGGATAATTTTTTATTCATTGCCAATTCTATTAGTTGAAAACTTTTAGTAAAACAAGATGAATTAGGGACTTTAGTCTCAATTTCAAAACAAACAAGTCAATTTATCCTTTTAATAAAAGTGTTATTATAACGACTAATATAGCTACAATTATCTGCTCGTTTCAAATTCGAACGGTACCAACAACTGCAACTCATGGTACCAGTTCGCAACTTTTGAATTCAACTGTAGGTCATTTGTACTTTCTTCATCATCATCATCTCAGCCATAAGACGTCCACTGCTGAACATAGGCCTCCCTTCTGGACATGTACCTGTTAGATGCGACCTGCATCCAGCGTCTCGTCTATCATCCATCTTGTGGGTGGACGTCCTACGCTGCGTTTGCCTAACCGTGGTCTCCACTCGAGCACTTTTTGACCTCATCGACCATCTGCTCTGCGTGCAATGTGTGCTCTGTGTACTTTCTTAAGTACACTAAAACTTACAAGGATAATATTACAATGCTATGACCAATGATGCAAGCGCCGTACTTTATTGACTAATGGGTAAATCCACAA